>JAHBCN010001152.1:0-128039 GCA_019359885.1 Listronotus oregonensis
AAGAGGCTGCGCTGCCTCCGGTAGGGAATCAAGACGGCTTCCAGGTAAAAAGAAGAAGAACTGGTCGTCATTATGTTGGAATTTATAACAAAACAAATTATATTCACTGAAGTCGATAAAACGCGATCTGCCGGTAAATACTAGAAAAATAAAGAATACGCGATTTGACATATCCAAATGATGCTCTTATAAACAGAGTTATAAGGGTGATATAATTGTCTACTAAGATATTATTACTAGATCGGAAGATTTCCGAGAAATTAGGTTGCAAGCATCTAATTGGATTAAATTAGCAGGTGTAAAATTTTCGTTGATATCGACGGAGATATTCAGTGTCAATGTACACTTAAATTTTTATAAATATCTATTATCAGCCTGTATAGAATTTCTTTTTAAAGCTTTTTAGTATATCAGCCTCATACTTCATGTGTAGTTTTTATTTTACCTAATAATTTCCCCACCCTGCCATTTTTGTCTATTACTTTTGCCGTTTATTGGAAATCATGATCCACACTTAAAATTATTTGAAATACTTGATGACATCAGACTTGCGTTTTTTTTTATTACATATTCTAAACTCTTTATTGTTTTAAAACGGTATTGTTAACAAATAAACCATAAGTTTTTCTTGAATTATCAACAAACGGTTTTGAGGAATTGAGTGGGTCTTTGAAAAATACATTTGTTTCATGTACATTTTAACTCAGTTTTACGTACGTAGTGTGGATTACTCAGCCTTAAACTATTCTAAAAAAATAATTATGAAAATCCTTATTTAAATAACCTATTGTCTATTAAGTCACGGTCACATAGATTATTTGTATCTTTTTAATATTAAAAATAGAATCTGGCATATGTGTAGTATGTCACTAAGTATAATATATTTATATAAACTAAATAATTAAAAAATATATGGGGTATCCAAAAAATAAGTGTACGATGTTTGACGTTAAAGCAGATTGATTTAAGCCAACTTAATTTTTATATCAAGCCCAACAGACCTTGTGTAAAGCCTAAGTACTAGGGTACCGTAGGTACCAGGTTCTTCCCCAGTTACGTCAACGACGCCCCAGTACCAGATCTTTAGATTTATTACGTCTTTCTGTATTAATCATTCATTTTATAGAAGTTAAAATGAAAATGTGATGTCAGTAATGATTATTAAACCAAGATTTTTTTTATTAAATTACTTCTTGTTAAATACTCCTAAAACTGCAATTGCAATTTTGACCAATTTTTAGGAAATTATATTCAGTGGAGTGTATTAATATGTATAACTCTACAGATTTGTCTTCTTTAATTATAAGCAAAATTATTTTTACAATGTAGACCTCAAGAAGAAAATAATTATTTTCGAATGCTTGACTTTTAAGAAGTATTTCATTATAATTAGCACCGACGTGGACCGATACCCAAGGATTGGTTACTGCGTCATATTCAGCATTATCTAAGGCCACAAAATGCAGGCCTCCACATACCTTCTGGTACTCTAATCCCTCTGACTAAGAAACTTTCCGAAATCTCTTTGCCACTCTACCTGCTTTTCATCTTGTGATCCTTCCTAAATATGTGTACAAATCGCTGAAACAATTTTAAATAAGTAGGTACCTATTGCAGAGCCGAATTTAGGACTGTGGAGGCCCTTAGGCCGATTTCGGGTGGGGGCCCTACATCTTATTATGCAAAAAAAGGGAAAAACTCACTGTACCTTTACAAATATATTTTAAAATAGTACCAATTACAAATTAAAGTGCAGTTTTTGCGAAATTATAATTAAATGAATATCTTTATAAGCTTAAGAGAAGGAGTTAGATAACCTATAGCTAAAGTCCTTGCGCTTTTCTAGTTTTTTTTTATGCAAATTGTTTAATTGTATCAGACATATCTATTTCCTTAAAATATCGTGCTCAATACTCATTATAGACAGATGATTTAAACGATCTTGACCCATTGTAGACCGAAGTCGATTTTCAATTAACTTGAGCTTTAAGAACGATCTTTCCCCACTGCAATTAGTTAGCATTAGAATCCACATTTTCTTTCAGCAACCTGTACATTGGAAGTTCTTTGCTTATATTTGATAAGTCGATTTCTTCTTAAAATGGATTTAAAAATTTAACGAATTGTACAAGTTTGATATCTAGGTTCTCATCGAAATCATTGTTGTAGATTCTAACAAGTTTTAGTAAGTAAGCTTCAATTTCATTGGGAGTTAAATTTTCCACATAACGTAGAAATTTAAAATTAGAATGAATGGATTTATAAGCGAAAAGCCTCTGACCTAAAGAAGAAAAAGTTGATCTATAATAAGGGTAAAATTTTGATTTCAAAATTTCTCTTTGGTGGAATTTCAGCCCCCAGAGCATGTTCATAATCCATAAAGTGGTGTAAGTCAAAGATTCCATTGTCTTACTTATGAGTACAATAGTCTTTAATTTCGCTTACGGCGTGTCCTTGGCTCGTATATTTGGAAGTTATCACGTCTTGACTTGATAAATTCTTTAAGTGATCTAAGTGCTGCCACTTCTGAATTAAGGTCAATATTTGGATCTTGGAGAATATTACTTGTGATGTCTGTCCTCTCTAATATTTCGTTTCAAAATATTGCAAATATTCCCGTTTCCAGTAAGCACATTTGGTTATACAAACTATTTGCATCGCTACAAGTTTTAAATTGTTGCTCTCTGTCTTCTAAAATTGTAAATAATGTTTCTCTGATTTAATTTTAAGCTTTTAATATTGCTTTGGAGGCATCACCTCTAGATGACCATTGAGTATTATTTATTTTTTAGAAACAACAATATTTTTTCTACTGTCGCCAACGTTTAAGCATGCAAAGTTTAAACATTTTGTTAACAAATTGTATCTATAGATAGAGGAAGTAAAAAACACATAAAATTCCTCTAGGAAGTCAAAAAATACTATCGCAGCAGGACAACATTCGGCTGCAGCATTTACCACTAAATTAAGAGAGTAAGCGGCATAAGGAATCCACAATGCCAACACAACACAAACACCATTGTATTGTATTTTCTGCTTATAACTAACGCATTGTCGTACGACGAGGGGACCCTGCAGTTGCCCAGCCTGCCCCCTTAAATCTGACCTATTGAAACCTATTACCCACACACCATATCTGTTATTGTAGATGGTCACTCTCCTAGCTATTATTAAATCAGTATGGGACAAATGCTCAGTAATGGAACCAAATCTATTTCTTTTTAACATTAATAATCTTCTTTCTTTCACAATTAACTCAGTTCATGGATTTGCTGATGCTTTTTTTCTTAAGCCGGTTGTTAAGGTTCCCAAATCAAACCCTGCTTTTTATTCTGTTCTCATGTCTGAGAAATAGCTTCCACAACACTAAGCATTCTTAATTATATCCAAAGAAGAGAGCTTACCCTATTAGTGACCCCACTCTTACCAAAAGAGTTGTAAGCCAGCTGTTCCTTTTTTATAGGCATTTGCACAGCTTCTGTTCTTAAGAATTAATTAATAGAAATTTTAAGAAAGCATGGTACAGCTTAATAGCAGTTTCCATAATAATATGGAATAATTAAGAAACAAAGATTTAATGTTTTAATTTTTACTGCTGCACAATAATAGTTTTAGCAATATGTGTGAAAACTTACAAGTTGCTTAAAATATAAAATAGAAATTCCGTAGTTAATATTGAGGCAACATTAACTAGAAAAACCAAAATAATATATTAGGCAGGTGCATTACAAATGGCATACCTTAAAGGAATGCAAAACATTAGCATTCGATCTACGAATTAACCCAAAATATTTCTATTAGTTTACATAAAAATGCAATAAATCAGTATCGTTTAAGATATCTATTGTTTGATAGATATACTAAAACAAAAAACCACACCTCCATACTGATAGATTCTTATAAACTAAAGAAAGTTATTTTTAGGAAATAAATGTTTTATAGAAGCATGGGACTACGTCGTATTTTAAAGCATCAATAGAAAACTTCTAAGCTACACAAAAAAAAATCCCTCCTTTAGCAAATGTTGGCTGACGGTAGCGCGTCAGTCCAAGCTCTGGCCTGACGAACGCAGTGTGTATATGACAGTGTTTCAGGTTGTTTCCCCCCTATTTTATCTTCGCTATCGTTCCATATAGTCATCGTTAAATTAAAATTATAAATAATGTGGACAGCGTTCCGGGAGTTGGGTCTTTTTTTTGGAAAATTCCTCCTCTTCAAGGACCTTTTTTACAATTTCTGCTATCTCTTATAGTTCTTGAGTGATCATCAAAAATGAAAATGGCTTCTTTTTTTTCGTTTTTTTTTTGTTAATAACAAGTGTAATTTTTATTGACAGAAAAAATCCTCAAAACGCCTTTCTCACATTTGCATTCCGATCCACCAAAAACATTTGTGTAAAATACTTAGATCTAAAATTAGAACAAGTTCTGTACACACCAGTGGTCCACACTAACACAAGTCTGTTTCACACCTTTTTGACTTGGCAAGTTTTTTCCTGATTTGTCTGTATAAAAAATGTTTTTTTTTTTATAATACAGTTAAATTAGTAAACGGTAATGGCTTTTCTTTGGAGGAAGAGCTGGGTACGAATCGAATTCTTTTGGAATCGAATCCGGAAATCGATTCGTTTTTAAACATCCGAAGATTGGAATGGATTACTTAAAAAAAGGATCCGTAATCCGGATTCGTTATATAATTTTAAAATGATCCGGAATCGATTCTTTTTTGGAAGAATCCGATTCTAAAAGAAAGCAATTTCTTATATTTCTTATTCGAGACAAATTTGTTTATAAATGCGAAAATCCGCCATTTTGAATACGACATTTCAAATTTCTGAATTTTGACCTAAGATTATTAATTTCCAGATTTTGACCTAGCACCCTTAAAAATCCTTATATCCTGAATCTAAGGCAAATAGGGTTATAAATGCCGAAATCCACCATTTTAAATCTTCCATTTTAAATTTCCAAGTTGTTACCTAAGATTCTTAATCAGCATCACATTGATTATCAGAAATAAAGATTAAAAATTTTAAACATTTGCCTATTAAAATCTTTAAATAAGAAACACACCAAACATATGATTTTTAACCAAAATATGTTGTTTCTCAGGTCCAGAAAAACACCATTTAAATGAAAACTTTTAAATGGGACATTTTATTATTACCATTCAGGGTGTCTAACAAAAATAAATTTAAAATCTTAACACATTTTTATATATCGCAAAACTTTCTGTAAAATTACAATAAGATTTACAAAGTACAATTTTCCCAAAAATCACATTTAAAAACCTTATGAAAATCTAGCATCGCAAGTTTTGGAATACAGTTCAAAAAAATGTTCCATTTAAGGGTGGTTTCATATTGATCTCAGAAAAAAACATATTTAAATCTAAAGAATATTTACCAAAAACCAATTTGGCTAAGAGTTACAGCCCTTCAAAATGAGGCTAAAATTATATTTGGCGGCTCGGGTTTCGTGCTAAAATCTTTGACGCTTGATTTATCAATCTGGATTATGTAGTATTATTTCTATTGTAGTTACCATTTATAAGTATAAAGCGTAGTTCATAAGCTTGCGAAATGCGATTTACGAATTACGAATTCGCAAAATTTTTCCGCCGGTTTTTTTTGGTATTTCATATCGCTGCGACTGCGAATTTTTTAGGGATTTAGTGCTGGAACTGTTGGCAAGATGCAAGATGGAAGTATTGACGCTCTGTATTGACGTTTTAATTAATTTCCCTTCTTTATAAGCTTTTTTGAGTTATTTATAATTATTTTTTTTAACAATATTGTATCTTTATGCTAGGTTTTTCTATGTGTATTTGTTTTAATAAACATTTATAATGCTTTGGTCGTCAGTGAATAATAAGGATCAAGTTAGAAAATTTTTTACTGGTGAAGAAGGGCTATTGCACATTTACTGACCTTTATAATTGCATCTTATAAAGGTGGTTATTAAAACAAACAACAACAAAAAATAGAATATGCTTATTCCCATAAGAGTCTTTATACAGACAAATAACGTAAAATAAAAATAAATTACATTAAAGATCACAACTTATTTTAACCTTTGAGCATATACTTATAGAGGAAGCCTTGCTATTAGGCAGCAAGCGAGAGCAACGCAGAAGAATTACAGTATAACCTTTCCCTCTCGCTTCTACGTGCTCATTGGTCGGTGAGAAGAGGTATATATCCCACTCTTCGTGCTGATTCGTCAGCCAGTCCTTCTCGACCAATTAGCACGTTGGAGCGGAAGAGAAAGATTATATTTTGATTCATCTTTCTCTCTTACGCAGCTTTGGCACTGTCTTAACGGTGAGGCTGAATCAGTAGGAATATGCTGGAAATTTTAAACTTTTTTATTTTATATTTATATACTTGAAATCACAACTGCATGTGTGCTATTAAAACATATGAGAGAATGACAAATTTTCATGAAATAAAGGATCGCCTTTAATCCTATAAGATTATGATTTTATCGAAAAAAAAAAACACCCTAGTTTCTTTATTTTAGAACTTTAAAAACACACAACGATCCCCGCTTTGTTACCTCGTTCCGTCAATGCCGCCCAGGCATAAAAGCATGCAAATTTGCATTTTACAGCACCTTTTAGACAACGCTCTCATATATATATATATATATATATATATATATATATATATATATATATATATATATATATATATATATATATATATATATATATATATATATATATATATATATATATATATATATATATATATATTTTATTACATGGCCCCAGAAATTCAACCGTAGTAACTTAATCTTTGAGCAAGGTCAAAATCAAACGAGTATCTATATCAATACGCATGCTCGTGGTCTTTAATTTTGCGGAATTGCCAAAATCTTAAATTAAAGTCAATTTTCCCGCTTATCACATTTCAAATATTACGAAACGCAAAAAAGTGACATTAACCTCTTGGACAACTGACATATTTTAAGTCCACCAATAAGAATCCGTCAATTTTCACGCCCCCTAGATTTTAAATATTGCGAATCGCAAAAAACTTAAGAATAGAGAGCTCCTGCAATTGATACATTTGAAATCGGCCAATCAGAACAAGTTTCGCAATTCGCAAATCGCATTTCGCAAGCTTATGAACTACGCTTAAAAAGTTAAGAATATCCGGATTCGTGATCCGATAAATAGGAATCAATTTCCTGGATTTGATTCCTTTTTTCCTTAAAAATGGAACCGTTATTCGTATTGGTGATTCGATTTCTTTACAAGGATCCGGATCCGTAAATCGATTTCCTTTTTTAAAGTACCCGTTCCAGCTCTGTTTAAAGCAAAAAAAAAAATTCTACGAGTTGTAGGAGATGCGATTTTCACGATATACGAAAAGTATTTTAAGTAAACCTTAATAATTGGTTAGTACAAGAAAAACAATAACTTTACAATCAGGTTGTCTAGTAGATGTAACTACAATATATTTATCAATGGAAACTAAAGAAAAACACCGCATCGCCTGCGTTTAATAACGAACAGTTATTAATTATATTAAACATTACTTTTTTTATGAATGGGTATTCGAAAGTTCTGAAAGATTTATTATCACATTTAAATTTAGGTTAAGAATTTTAAACATAGACCTTATTTTGGTTAGGTGACGTTTCTATGGTTTTATTTTTAAAAAGTTATGTGTATTTTAAAATCACATATTATGCCCCAAAAGTGTCCTAGGCGTTAGTTAAATGAAAAAATTAAAAGGGGCTGTTAATATAACCCGCAATTTTATTCTACCTACCAAACCAATCTAGTAGTAACCGTTGAAAATTTAACACACGCTAGGTGTTCGAAAATTTTAGGGCAAACTAAGAAACATTTAAAAACTTTTAAAAAACCCAGATATTAAGGTAAAATTTAGTTTTTTTCTTCTATGGACAGCCCTGAAAAAAATATTTTTACAATAAAAATCAAAATACCATTTTTATTTTATTATATTTGCAGTGCCAAGGTGTTTTCTAGTTTCGTACACTTCAGACACATACCTGAAATATTCTCGTTTTGTACACTGGTTGGTCATGGTTAGTTCTGGTTACTTAAAGCGGCTTTTTATTTCCCCTTAGACGATTTCGCCACGTTTTGGTAGGTTACTTTGGTTGGTCAGAAATAGTGATGGGATAATTCGAATTAAAAATAATCGATAATCCGATTATTGAAATAACCGCTATCATGCGATTATTCAGATTTAATTTTGTTTTTGATTTAAATTTTATTTTTCGTAATTCAAATTAAACGAATAATCACTTTATGATAACGGTTTTTTCAAATAATCGGATTAGTATTTTTAATTCGAATTAACCTCCCATCTCCATTTCTGACCAATAAAGCAAACTACAAAAATAACAATATTTCAGACGTGATAAATCACTAAAAGTAGGAACAAATTCAAACGACCCCAGTTCTGGTCGGTCATGATTAGTTTTGGTTAGCTAATTACTTTTCATTTTCAATCGGGAGATAACTGCCATTTCATTTATTTATTTAAAGGGTTAAGTACTATAAGCTTTTTGTCGTCGTTTACCAAAAACACATTAGAAAAAAAAACATATTACATTGCTGTAAAAAGTCAGTAACTATGGTTACAACAATAAAAAATGTACTGCATTGGTTCAAAAGTAATCAGTAAAAGAAAAGAGCAGTAAGGGCACTCAGATGTCCAAAGCTCAATGGAGTGGAAATCCCCTTCTCAAAAGAGGTCAAGTATCCAGGAGTCATTTTTGACCAAAAGATGAACTGGGAACCACACCTCAACAAAGTTGTTCAGAAGGCAAAAATCGCCCTCGGGAGATGTCGCAGGCTTTGTGGAAAAAGCTGGGGACTTAACCCAAAGATGAACCTGTGGATGTAAAAAATGGTAATAAGACCCATGATCGCCTACGGCTTAGTTGCCTGGGGGGCAAGGGTCACGCAGACCGTAGCAACCAGACAACTTCAAAGTGTGCAAAGGCTAGCATGCGTATGCATCACAGGAGTCATGAGAACAACCCCAACCTCAGCCCTGGAAGTGCTGCTAAACCTGTCCCCACTTCACATTTACATACAGGGAGAAGTAAAGGCGGTACTCTATAAACTCAAACGAGATCAAAGTCCAATTATAGAACATCAAAGGATCTCAAGATGGGAAATAGAGGGGGGGCCAAGAGGTCAGCTCATTGTTTAAGATGCCCTCGGACAGGTCAACCCCTCGTTTCATCTTCAACAGACACTATCGGATTGTCATACCAGAAAGGAAGGACTGGAAAGAAGGCCCTCCAATCAAAGCCGATCATATCTGGTATACAGATGGCTCCAAGACCAACAAGGGAGTAGGAGCTGGCATCTATGGAGACAAGCCTGGAGAAAAGATAACCTTAAGTCTTGGTCAGCACGTTACGGTTTTCCCAGCGGAAATCGCAGCAATAATGCATTGTGCCGTGCTGATTAAAGAAAAAGGGAGTAAAAGAAAAAACATCGTCATTTACTCAGACAGCCAAGCGGCCCTGAAGGCCATTAGTTCTCCAAAAGATAATTCCAAACTAGTGGGGGACTGTATACAGGCCCTAGATAAAGTCGGCTTGGCCAATGACTTACGGTAATGGGTACCAGGCCACGAGGAGCACCACCCAGGTAACGAAGAGGCCGACGACTTGTAAAGAGGATCAACCATGGTAATGATAGGCCCTGAGCCATTCTGTGGAATCTCGGCAGGCCTCCTTAAAGCATCTATTAAGAGCTGGGTAGACAGAGAGTTTAAAAGCTGGTGGTTACAAACACCAGGACAAAGACAGGCAAAGCAGTTCATTAAGACCGGCTCGGCCAAGTTTACCTCGGACCTACTGAGCCACAGTCGTAAAGTCGTAAGGATAACGGTAGGTCAACTAACAGGACATTGCAAACTCAACAAGCACCTGGAAAGAATAGGCCTGGTGGAGGATAGCCTGTGTAGGTTCTGCCAGGAGGCTGAAGAAACAGCCGAACATGTGTGGTGCCACTGTGAAGCACTATGTAGGCTTAGGTTTACTAGGCCTGGTGAGGAAAAGCCAAAACCGGCAAGATATATGGAGTGGCCAGTGTCAAGACTCTGGAGCCTAGTTAAGAAGACGGGCCTGGACAAGATACTCTAAAGAACGATAGGAGAAACCACAATATATCTGGCAAGGCTGCAGTGGTGGAGGTCATTTTTGCCATCTCCGCTCAAATAATCCAATCTAATCTAATCTAATCAGTATTATCTACCAGTTTTTTTTCTTAAACGATAATAAACAGTTAGTAGAGATTTAACCTGTTTTTTTTTGTGAAATGTATTTTCATTTTTTTGGTAATGCAATGGATTTTGGAGGTGTATTTACGCTTTACATTTGTTACATATGTTACATATTTGATTGACATTAAACCAGTTTATCTTATCGTAATAAAGGAACGCTAATTTTTCCTTTACTTGCGTTCTAAAACCTACTTACATACCTAATTTTAAGTTTCTACTGCCTCGGGAAGTGCCCCATATTTTTAATAAGTCATTGAGTCAGTCAGTCAGTCACATTCAGTCAGTAGCAAAATGGGCGATTTCCAAATCTAATAACTCGGAGATCACTTGACATAACGTTTTAATATTTTTTACACGTAATAAAAACATTTATGTGAATTTACGTATCAAATTTCATACTATTTTGTTGAAAAAGACCGAAGTTATGACAGGGAGAAAAATGAGTTGAAACATTTCGTTTTAATACACACATTCGTGGGGTAGGCTGGAACCTTTTCAGGCGCACTACGCTGCGCCTAGATAACTACTGGGGTTTACCTTTCTTTGCCACTTTGTATATTTTACTAATAATCCAAAAAGTTCAAGAAAAAATATATATATTTTTTTTATTTCAGACGCTATATTTTATAAATGATCGATTTTATAATTCGTTCGTAATTGGCATAAAGCACTGTGTACATTTAGCATAATTTCTGTCCAAAATTTCTACAGGGTGAGGAAGTTGTAGGTAGTTGTTTGTTTTATTTATTGATTTGGCGCCGACTTCAAAACGTCTAAATTAAAAGGTTTTAAATTTTTTACCTCCAACATTTTAAAACTGATTTTTCTAAGGTCAGTCCTATTTTTCGGTTCAATTTTATATTAATCTTATAATTAGGCGTACCAAGCTTAAAACAAACATATTTATATACAACGAAAATATTGGCTGCTGTATAATTTCCTGATTCCTCGGTACCTACATATTTTTATTATACGGAAATACATATCAAAATTAAACTAGATTTCGCATATTTTATTTCTATCCATGATGTAATGTTGCAAAATAAAATACATTACGTTAAAAGTGTTATTGACCGAAGACCTTACTTTCCCTGACATCTACCTTCATTATTTAAAAAAGAGTGCTGTTAGCACGAATTTATGCGGCACAATTAATTCGTATGCCTAATAAAATAATAGAGCCAGCGGGAGCTCTGACTCATATCAGTCGGAGGTATAACAAACTATTAACTAATTTTCTTGGAATTATTTTAGGGTTTGCGAATGTACAGCATTTATAAGAAATCGCAAGTTATGTGTCATTTTTCCCGTGTGCTGGCCCTTAATTAAGTTTTTTAGGTAGGCACTTAGTCATCTTGCCAATCAATACCAAAATGGCAATTAGGGTTTTTAGCTAAAAGGGTTATTGACTGGAAATGAGTTCCAATTCCCCATAAAAATCATATATTGCTTATATCTTTTCTAGTAAGAGGTGACAACAGACATTTTTATAACTTTCCTTACAATGAGGAAAGTATTCTAACCGCGAATAATCGTTCTTTAGGGTTTTTGTAAATTTTTACGTTTTGAGGTTGCTAAATTACGAAAAACATGGTTTTCGATTTCCCTTTGTAGGACTGTCTGTCTGTAGTCTGTAGGCTCTAAAGCTTTCGAACGAAATGACAAATTAATTTCTAAATTTTTCTCTGTTTACAATCAAAATGGTCTAACCCTATAAATAATTTAGTGTCTAGGCCTACAGAGGTTGTGATCAAGAAATGTAATCCTTTTTTTACTATAATCAGTTTTATTCAAAATAGGGTGAATTAATTGTGTTTTATGTTGATTTTTACTAATCCTTCGTACGTCTCTATTGTTTTAAATAACAAAAAAATAATTTAGCCTTATTTTGCGCCTTCATTTTTTTAAAATTAACTATGGAGAGCGAGTGTGAGTGTATTTTATTAGCGAGGGTGTTTTGGAAAAATAACTTTTTTAATTTTTTAAAGATTTTTTTTTTGTCCGATTGCTCAATTTTCTTTAACTTCTTCCAAACAATCACTTTTAGAGGATGCTCTATGTAATTAAAAACTTATAGTGATTATTTCTTAAGCCGTCTAGTAAAACAAATGACCTAATTTGGTATTCTGTCTGGCATAAGACTAAATTTGACATTTTTTAACACCAAAACCAAATTTAATCTAATTTCGATTTCACCAGAAGTAAACCTAATGTTTGATTTTTAAATAAAAAATAGCCCATACATTTTTATATTTTTACAATGTGGAAATTCCAGCACTCTAATTAAATTATTTTAGTATGTCATAACTATGAAAAGTGAAAAATATATACTGGCCCGAAAAAAAAGTCGTAGCTTTTCAAATGCTGCTGGGACAGCTTAATTTGTACCACTTTATTAGTCATGGCACACCATATTAAAAATTGAAAACCCTAACTTTATCAAAATACTACGAACTTTGAACATACCAAAAATATAAAAATTTACATGCAGTTTCATTTAAAACTCAAATTTCGATTTAACCTTCGGTTAAATCGGAATTTGCTAAAAGTTAGTTTTAATGTGAAAAAATGTCAAATTTTAAAACATATAGAAGTGTTAACTTTTGTTTAATTATTTTTAAATAATACAGACTGGGAGTGTTTTTGTCGTCACCCAGTATAAAGGTACCATAAGGTCTAATTAAGTATTGCTTTCCATTCGTTTAAAGGTTTGTTTAAAAATATTTGATTTTTTTTAAATGCGCTTTCTTAGAGAAGGACCCTAGGTAGATATCTACCCCAGGTATATTCGGATATATAAATGATAATAAGTAAGTGTAAGTAAAATGTACTTTTGAATATTTTTTATATCTGTTAAATTTATCTTTTTTTTCATATTTTCCATGAGAGAAACAGAAATAGATTCTTGAAAACCAATATTTTACGTATATTTATTTGATTTTTCCATTGATCGGATTGCTTAATTTGTTTGAATTTTCAAATTCCCAAATAAATAGACTTTTTTAGCAAAACATTATGATAGTATATTTTTTTCTTAAAGCCTTATGTGTCTCCTTTAAAATCCCGTTGGAAATTTGAAAATCGGTTGTTTAAAAAAATAGTTATAAATTTTTGTTTGTTCAATGACGGTTTGACTGGTATTCAGTACTTAAAGCAAATCAATTTTTAACCAACTAAATCTTGATAAAACTGAATTTGCTCTTAACCATTATCTTGGGCATAAAAAAACAAAAAAATTCAAGTACTTATAAGTCAGATTACTGCTTTCAGAACGATTTTAAGACAAAAATCCCGAAGGGTAAATATTTACCCCGGTTTGTAGTTTACAAATAAAAAATGGGTTTGTAGGTCAAGGGGTTAAAAAGAAAAAAAATTGAAGTCCAAAATATATACATAATTCGACACTAAGGATTTTGGAATAGTATTTAGTAAACTTTGATAGGTTTTGCAAACGTTAAACTTAAAGTCACTAACAAAAAAACTACTTGCTTTTGTAGAAAAAATCAAAGATCGTAAAGTTAAACAACTGGCTCAAACCTAAACCAAGAATAAAGTTTTCGTAAGTGCCTTTTTTATGGTGATTTTAAAGTATTTTTTAATATTGTTGTCAGGTTAATTTACAGATTTTTGGGGAACATTATTGTTTTTGAGTTATGGTTAAAAATTACTATACTTATTTTAAAAGTTAGCCTAAGTGATGTCATTTTTAATTATTCATTTTCAAAGAAAATGCATTAACCAAAATAAGGGCCACCCTTAATAGAACATTGCTATATATTAGATATTCCTACTTTAACAGACTGGGATTAAAATTAATGTTTTATTAAAAAACCGACATTCAAATTTTCGCCAGTCTAAACCTTATTGATAATAATTTTTGAAAAAAAAGTTACTTGGATATGGCATTTTCGGTCAATGGCAACTTTTTTTACTTTTAAGCATTTTTAAAAAATTCACTCATAAATGACTTGCAAAGGCTAACTTTTACAGTTATAATGTTTAAAATATTTTAGATATACTAAAACCGATTTAATTTATTTTCAAAATGAATAGTTTTATGATGATTGGATGATTAATATATTTTGCTTGCCCATACCACACATTAACCATGTATTTTATTGTGGCTTATGCAGGTCTAAACTAAAGAACCGCAAATTTGATTCCCCTTTACCACCACCTTGATCTTGAAACCTGTCTAAAACAATCTAAAATATTGCAGAAATGCAACAAATCATTTAAAAACTTCTAGGTAGGACTGAATTTTATTATCCTGGAAAAGGCGGCTTACACATACTTCTAGGAAAATTGGCCGGCGCACAGTGGAAAATATATGAGGTCTAGGTAAATATAAATATTTACAGAGATTATCAGTTTAGCTAATTCTCTAATTTCTTTTCCACTGTGTGGGATTACAGTGGTCGAAAGAGCATAATTTGGGCTCCAAACTAAATAAGTTATCTTTATAATAAATATGTTAAAATCCTCTAAATCTTTAAGTCCTATGTTAATAAACTACCTCTTACTTCACTAAAGACATCCACTACACGTTAGAACTTGGCTTGAAGCATTCATGGATTGTCCCAAGATAAAAAAAAAAAAGTATTATTGGCACGTAGTCTCGTGGAGGTTTTAAAATGCCTAAGTACCAGCTTTTTTAAGATTTAATGCATCCCATCCAGACGGGACCTATAGTCAATTGGGGAATCCGTACCACACACCAGTTACTGACGTTTTTAAATCAATGGAAACTCTTCTACAGGTTAAATAGAGGCCTCGTTTTTGAGTCTTCAGGGCTCGACATTAATGGATTTAACTCATGCAAAAAGACTATACAAGCTCACAAAAAAAATAAGTGGTGTGTGCTGGGTGTCGGACTAAGTTTTTTTGAAGTATTTTTTTCGCTTATGGCGAATATTAGGTCAGAATTGGGGGTCAAGCATCAAATAATCGAGAAAAAGCGTAATTTCAGATATTAACGTTTTTTTTTTTTAAATTTAAAACATCAATATCTTCAAAACTATAGAAGATACACGAAACTTTATGTGACATAAACAATTTATTTTTAAAAGAACTTTAAGTTATATAACCTTTTTGTCTAAATACAATATTTTTCGAGTTATAATGAAAAAAAACAATTTTAATATTATTTTTTTTTTATTTTTGGATTTTTTTTTTGCAAATTTTAAGTGATTTGGGATTCAAATAAATAAAATTAATGATTTTTTAATTAAAAAGAAAAAAAAATATTAAAAAGAAATCTATTTTGAAATTTTTTGTCAAAATTACGTTTTCGTTTAAATCTCCTTTATTATATATCTTATCAAAAATGTTTATTTAACTTTTTTATAGACAATTTAAAAAGCTCTCTTTTTGTTTTATAATTTTTTTTGTATCTCTTATAGTTTATATAGTCGTAGTCCAAACATTCCGTGGTAGCAGGTTTCTGTCGTTAAATGTAACGTGTCGGTTCTTTGGGATTTTCTCGATTTTTGCTGTTTAACCCCCAATTTTGACTTCAGATTCATGTTCAGAGGAAAAAATACGACAGAAAATCCTAGTCCGACACACAGCAAGCAGCACTTTTTTTGAGGACCTGTGTTATAGTTTAAATGATTTCATTTTTATTTACAGAGTGTTTTCGATTTAGGGTATGTCGACAAATCTTTGCTATTATCTTACATAAAACACAAATGTTTATTGCAGGTTTTTTAAAAACTGTTGTAAAGTTAGTGGGGTATTAAGAATTTTTCTGTTAACTTTAATTTTTAAATTATGTATTTTTCAAATGCAGTTTGATAAAAATTTTGATATTGAACATGTAATTTTTCAATTTATTGCGAAAATGTATTAAGTAAATAAAAATTTGCTTAGAATTAGTTTTTTTTTTAATTAGTTTTATTAAGAATCAATTTAAAAAGGTGCCTTATATATTTAATTAAAGTATTGAGATGTTTCGCTTCATAAAATTATATTATGGCACGCGATATCAATAAATGAGTTAACTAATTTTAAATTAAAATAATAAAATTAAAAATTTTGGAGAATTCTAAAAGCTTTTTAATATTTATGACGCTTCGTCATAAATGACATATTAGTTTGTTTGATTGGTATATTTATAATTTTTAAAAAGACAAAAAAGCTGATGTGGAGTATTAATTAATTTTAAGTTTACCTGAAATTACTTTAGCATCAAGCATAGGTAACCATGTATTATTTAAATTAAGAGATATTGATGCTACGACACATTTATCTTTATTTAATAATATAAATACACTTTTCTGTATTTTACGTTTTAAACACGTTTCCTTTGCTAAAATACTAGAAGCATTCCAGTTTATTATGTGGTTGTTATTAAATGCGTGTTTTTGATGTATGCTATGTTCTTTTAAGCGTTTGGCTGGTCAGGAAGTTTCACCTATATAAACTTTATTACATTCACAAGGCATCTTATAAATAACTTTTTTTTTGTGTTTTCCTTTATAATGTATGGTTTTGTTTTTGTTACCTAAGATGTAAAAGTGTTTTGTGTTTTAAAGATAGTACGAATATTTAATTTATTATCTTGTTCGTTTTATTTGATAAGTCAGGAATATATGGTCAAAAGAAATTTATAATAGGTCTGATTTGATTTTTTCTTAAACTTGGTTGTTCAAACTTTAGAAAGCATTTGTTTATAAAATCAAGGGGATAATTATATTGTTCTGTTTTTTACAGTTTTATTTATAAGTTTAGACACGTTCTTTAATCCTGCAGCATTTTTTTTTGTTTAGTGAATAACGTCTTGCCTGCATGTTAAAACAATTATTAAATTTCGGAAACTCAGGTTCAATCAAGATGCAAACCTTAAAATACCCCCTAGATACCAATATTACCGCCCCTGTTTCAGAGCATTCCAAGTAAAAATGTCCAGTTTTCAAAGTTTTTCCTTTACTTGTGTCCTTAAAGCTACGTACATAGCAAATTTTAAGTTCCTACTTCCCTCAGAAAGAGCCCTATAATTTTGATGAGTCAATGAGTTAGTCAGTCAGTCAGTCAGTCAGTTAGTAGTAAAAGAGGCGATTTTTAAAATCGAATATATTACAAACCACTTAACACAATTTTTTTAAATTTTTTCACAGGTAATTGTAATACTTATGTAAATTTACATACATAAATCTCATACCCTTATGTGGAGCGATAACGAAGTTACAATAGGGGTAAAACACGCTGAAACCTTTTGCGTAATATACACACTGCGTGCGTCAAGCCGAAACTCGCACTACCGTGCGTCTAGATTTGCGTTTAAATAATTTAAGCAAGGACAATTCTGCGACAAAATCATAAAGTGCACGGAATCTAGCCTTTGATGACACTTTTTTAAAAGTTAACCCACTCAAACAGATTTCAAAAATTATTGCTCGACACCTCATTTGTGTAAAGTACTAAAAAAATGTTTTTACGCCAGTTCTAGTCGAGTCCAACCACATTGCGGCTTTATTCTGAAAAACGAATTAATTCTTGTCGCACGCCAATTAGAAGTGCCGATTCCGCAGAACAGGGTATGGGAAAATGAGCTTCGTGCACGACAAGGCATAAGGGTGTCAGGATTTGCGACAATCACATTTTCAGAAACTCATAGTGTATCCCCCTTCCCAGGCGCGCGATATAAAAGTATGTGTAGCCGTTGGCGCGTGTTTTGTCTTAAAACCTAATCGCGTCGCGTTGGCCAGCAGGCCTTTTGCGACGAACGTTTGATCGCACCGCGAACAAGTGCATGTGCATCCCAGGTGTCAAGAAGTGTCAATGACGGCTTTAGCCTCCCCTGGCTATGGGCTATACTTTTGGGTCCAACATAGCGGCGTGGACATTTTTTGTGATAGTGAACATTAGTGTGACTGCTGCTTTCCACCAGAGCTTATTTACAGACCTCGGACTCGACGTGCTTCCTGATAACGCAAAGGTACGATCTCGGATCACGGTAGTATTAGTATTGTAGAGAGTAGTTCCGGTACCGCCAGGGAATTCCCATTATTGGGAAATTCCAAGATACGATTGGCTTCAGTGCGCGCTTTGTCACTGCCCTAATCCTAATTTAACGCAACGCGTAACTCTCTTTTATGGGAAAGAATTAATTAATGTTTTAATTGTTTTAATGTAATAATAAAAAAACAATACATCCGAAATACCACAAATTTCATTTTATGGATAAATGCTTTTTGATTTACTATAGGTTTTGATTTGCACTTCATTCATTTTAAACATATGAATTTGTCAGCCCCAATTGATATTTTATAGCATAAATTAGGTCACCTATTTAATTTAAAATTAAACTGATTTATATATTGTAAATGGACAGATTAGGGATTGATCGTCATATTAATAAATGGATAGTCTGGACCGACTAGTCGGTCCAGACCTTAAGAGTTTCAATATTTTAGTTCATTGATTTACTTTAACGATACTTGAAGGCCACTTTTGGCAATTTTTTGAAGTAAAATTCATGATGCGCTGAAACTAGAAATTGTGTTATATTGTGTTTGTGCTTATAATTTTTTTAAATGCTTATAAAAAAAATAATAAATGGGTAGTCTGGACCGACTAGCTAAACCTTAAGAGTTTCAATTTGGGCCATTTTATTATATTTATAATAAGTCCAAGTATCTTTATTTACATTTACAATAAATTGATAAAAAATTCAAAATAAGCTAGGGTATTTCTTGACAAAAAACAATACCTTCAAACTTATTATTTTTATTTCTGAATTTTATATATATATATATATATATATATATATACCCAAAAAAAAAATTGGTAATATATATATATATATATACCTATAGGTCATATATATATATATATATATATATATATATATATATAGTCTGTATTCATATATATATATATATATATATATATATATATATATATATATATATATATATATATATATATATATATATATATATATATATATATATATATATATATATAATAAGTGAAAGAACAAAAAGGTGTATCGACAGGTTAAGATGTTAATGTGCGCCATGTAGGTGTATTACGCAAAATCAGTCAGAAGTTGCTTACAACAACACCCTTAATGAAAAATGGCTTCCCATTAGTTCACGGATATGTGAATTTCGAAATGAGCTCTTTTGCCAATTCCAAGTAGGTGACGTGCAGCATGACTGAAAACGTGATTTAATAAAAGGGGGGAAACGCAGTATTTTCACCCAACTGCAATATAATAAATAAAATTAAACTGTGAGCCTTGTTCTAAATAATAACAAAAGGTGTGGAGTTTCTTTGGGCATAAATTCCAAAATAGGTGCAGCGGTGGTAACCCAAATAGATGCCTGACGCCCACTACTCAGTCCCAGATACAGGCTGATGCCAGATGCGAAATACTTGTCCCAGAAGCTGCAGACTATTTGAGTTATCTCCTTGTTAAACTCCTTAATAAATGAAAGAAAAATAATATAATTTTATTACTATATATATATATATATATATATATATATATATATATATATATATATATATATATATATATATATATATATATATATATATATATATATATATATATATATATATATATATATATATATATATATATATATATATATATATATATATTTTATGTTTTGTTTGTTTCTAGAATTTTTACATTAAAAAAACAATTCTGTTTTTGGGCTTAGGTTCTTGGTTGTCGTCTGGAGCATTTTTAAAATCTTTGGTTCTTCCAAAAACCAACCAAAAATTTTTTATCTTGTGATCATTAAAGCAACTAAATAAATTTCAACATTTTTAACGTACTTTTAAGGTCATGTATGCCTGTCCACTTATCTTTCCCCGCTTTTACTCCAAATAAGATATATTTTAAGTAAAAGAAACGACTTGCTCTAAGCAATAGAGCAACTAATAGGCTAAATTTCCTTTTAACCAAATTAAAAACCAAAACTCTTATTATAAAGAAACAAATGTTGATTAGCTGAATTAAATAACAGAACTAAAATTTATAATGCGAGACCCATTTACAGAAATTAAATATAATATATAAAACATCGTTTTAATTTTAAGTAAATAACATATTTTGTTTATCATAAAATTAAAAACAGTCTTACGGCCGAGTGATGATAGCGTTGTTAAATTTAGCAATGGACTTAGCAATTGTTAAAAGTTAACAACGGTTTAGAATGTTTAACAAAACGTCATTGTCAGTGTTATTCAATGATTTTCGTAGGCAACCTGTCAAAATCTGACATTTTGTTAAACATTCTAAACCGTTGTTAACTATTAACAATTGCTAAGTCCATCGCTAAATTTAACAACGCGATCATCACTCGGCCGTTAGATGTTTATTTAAATAAAAAACACGACCCCTAATTAACTGTAACGAAAATCCCAAAAATCCAAAAGAATTATTTAACAAGATAAAGAAATGGAAAATCCTTAAAATATTTTAATAAGTGTTGATGGGTGTAGCAAAAACCAAAAGATTTAAAAAGAATCTATAAGATATTTTTGGGACGTAACATTAAAATTGTATTTTGTAATTATTGTTAAAGCGATTAAAAAAAGTTTTAAATTTTTACCATTTTTTTAAGATTATATTTTAAGTAAAAGTAACTAGTTACTTTATGCAACAAAGTATAATATTTATAACACATCGTTTTAATTTTAAATAAAAGACATATTTTGTTTATCATAAAATAAAAAACACACTACTAAAATATTTATTTAAATAAAAAACATCCTAATAAACTTTAACGAAAATCCCAGAAATCTAAAAGAATTATTTAACAAGATAAAACTTTTAGGTAGGTCTCTAACATACATTTCCTAATAATTGTGTTTAAAGGTTTTTTTTTTTTTTGAAGTAACTGGTGTTTTACACTTTTATCATTTTTAATGGATTTGGACATTTTTATTCTTTCTATTTTAATATTTTCATTTTTGGGGTAGAAATATAAATTCTAAAAATGCCTTTAAGGCGAAGAACTTTCTCTTACAATGTCATAAGGACAAAAAAAATCTAACAAAAATAAAAGAAACTCTTATTGTCATTTCTGATGTCAATGTGATTGATATTTTAAACGTAACATCCATTTTAAAATACACCATATTTTTGGGGTACCTATAAAAAAAATTCAAAACTTATGAAAATAACTTCAGAAATGACCCGATCGTAACATATCTACAGGATTTTGGAAAACTTAAAAATTATAATTTTTTGTCAAAAACAAAAGTTAACGTTAAAATACGCATGCACTGTTTTTGTAATAAATACCACAAAATTTAATTAAATGGATAAATATTTTCCTATTTACTATTGGATATGATATGGTATATTTCCCAATTTACTTCAAATAATATTATATCGCATAAATCGGGTTACCTTCGCATTTATCTTATAATCAACTTAAATTTCTATTTTCAAAATTATATGTATATTCCAATTATATTTCAAAATATTTTTAATCAGTGTATAAATTCCAACGGCATTTCATAGAAATTTGTGATTTTGATAATTATTTTGGAATTTCTAAATAAGCAGTATTTTAGTACAATGATAACTTTTCTCTAAACCGAAATATTTAAATTATTTTAGCATATATTTTCTAGAAATATGCTAAGTGCAAAAGAAAATGAAACACCTACTTTGAAAACTGAAACTTTGGGCAACTTTTACGATATGTTGTGGTCCAGAATAGAAACTTATTAAAATTTAAACCAAAATCTTTGAGTAATAACTACCTTGATGCTAATAATTTAATACTTCGAAGCTCCCCCTAGGCTACTTCAACTTCGTTTCGGAAAGCCCCTAGTGTTTATGGTGGGCGTAATACATATAACTACCGTGTTATATTGGGCAGAGGTCTGAAGATCAAGGAGGCTACCAAAGAAGACTGAAAAAACTCTCACGTATCATATGTGACTCAAGATCGAGCAGTGTAAACGTAAAAACTGGGTATACCAATGTTTTTAAAAGAGGAGCACATTTAGTTAAACACTAACAGAAATTGCCCTCAAATTAGCACTAATAGTGACTTGCTGCTATTACAATGGCAACTCATACCGGTAACTTCAGGAAGCATGTCATTTGACGGATAACTGGATGTTCTTTCTTTCACCATGTCTTCTTATTACTTTTTACGGTATAAAAACAGAACAGTAAAATTTGGTACTAGAGTGAATTCTGCACAAGAAACTGATTTTAGAACACAAGTAAAGAAAAAAATTAGGGGTTGCAAACTGTACAGTTTCTGGGGTCAAATTTTTACTAAAAATGGAAAGTTTTATTAACTAAGGAAACAGAGGCAGTAATATCGTAGAATTTAGGGACTTTTCATTTTAAATAAAAAAAAAAGAAAAGGGTTTGCAAACTGATTCACCCCAAAGTCCATGTCTGAGTTTCTGTTATCTGGTCAAATTTCAGTCCTGTAGAACAAAATTTAAAATGCAGAATCAGGATTTTATTTGCGCACTAATGGTAAAGTCAGAAATTCCTGTTTTTTTACATTTAAAAATGATGAAATAAACAATTTTCTTACTTCATATTCAATCTAAAGGTTAGATTCTACCTACAAAGGCTTTTAATTTTAAAAATAAATCCCACCATCAATTTTGTGATAAAAGAAGGACTTTTTCCATTCATTGTAATTCATACAGAAAAAAAAAAGAGTATTCCACTAATAACAAACAAAAGATCCATGTTCTGTAGTAACAATCTTGTGTTTCACAGTAAACCGTTAAATTTATGTCTACGTGTCAGTCTGTCGATATTAATAGAAACCAAAAATCTAATATTTATTAAACAAATACAGATAGATAAGTAACTTGCTTTTTAAAATTTAGCGCTTTCTTTTATTCATTAGAGGAACCTAAAAAAAAAAATTTGTGAACTTAGAACTAATTG
Source organism: Listronotus oregonensis (assembly GCA_019359885.1). NCBI lineage: Eukaryota > Metazoa > Arthropoda > Insecta > Coleoptera > Curculionidae > Listronotus > Listronotus oregonensis. Next base: position 23,181 of record JAHBCN010001152.1, read on the forward strand.
AATCTTCTAATTGTCAAATAGATATTATGTAAACCTTACTTTAAGAGGCCAAGATTGTGGAAATGGATAGGAACTGGCTATTTCCTTACTTCACATAAGTGTTTTTGGTGAAATACTAATAAAGAAGTAAAAAACATATTCAAAGCCATACAGCCCTCTGTGTTACGATAATAATTATTATTTGTTTAATATGAAGGTTTTTTTCAAGTTTTTCACACAAAGGAAAACAATAACATTAATGTGTTTTCAAACCCTAATAATTTGTTCTATTTCTTCGGCGGAGGCCAACTCTGACACTTAAGACCACATTTTGATATGGGCCTCGTGGACTGTCCCAATATAAAAATATTCATACAGATAGATAAGTAAAAACTTGCCATTCAAAAAATTAATAAGGCTTCAGTGGTCTAATTTAGAATTAACACTTTAGAGGCCGAGATTTACTGAGTAACTTTGTCTATTTCACATAAGTGTTTTTGGTGGAATGACATATTCAAAAGTGGTAATAACTAATAATTATTATTTGTCTAATATGCTTTTTAAGTTTTTAACGTAACATTAAACCCTAATAAACTACCTCTTTCTACACTTGAGACACTGTAGGCCTTTGGACTGTTTTACGGTTTAAGAATTAGAAAATAATTGCCAAATAACTCTTTTTTAATTTGCCAAATCCCGATAAAAGAGTCTCAGTACTCAAAAAAAATCATAGGCACATGGGGTCGAAAATGCTTCTTAGAGTCAAATTTAAAACTCCTTGTATATATTAAAACCATATTTAAATAAGTTAAACATATCGATATGTGTATATAATATGTTGTATTACATTAATGCTTTGTATATAGATATACAGCACATGCCGAAACTTACAAATTGACGGACACCGTAAAGATTTAAATTAATCACATCATGGGGGTTCTCAACAGCGACTCTCAGATCTGAAAAACTGTGGCACGCGATTTATCATCTTTTAATTTCTAAAAATACAAATGTTTGTATGCATTTTCTGTCAATGATCTTAGTAATATGTGGGTGACTAGCAGTGGCGTCTGATTCATAAGGGCGAAAGGGCTGTAGTCTCCCGAGACAAAATGTAAATAACCAATTATTCAAAAATGATATTATATATAAAATAAATTAATCCAAAAAATTAATAGAAATCTTAATTTTAACTTTCTTTATTTACCGTTTTCAATTGCCTGACACCCAGTCTAAGTCGCTCAAATTCGCGGCATGTATTCCTTACCGACGTTTTACGTGGCCGAAATTATTTTCGCCCTGACCATCCGCCTGAACCTGCAGCCGCTGCGTCGTATTCCCCCACCGCACCGGCGTGGTCTTTCATACGGGTTTTATCACGCGAAAGGGTGACATATTTTTCCGCATTCAGCCTGTCCGACTTGATGCGTACGCATGGGGTATTGTCTTGTTTATTGCTGCCTCGCTTCCGCGTGTTTAAATAATAGAAAGAATGGCAGATAGTGTACAATTTTTTTAAAACGATATGTTTTCCTGGCTATCGCCTGCTGACAAAGTAGATAGGTAGATTTAAAGTAAGTGGACTTTTTACGCCCTCCACTGCGACCGCTCGGTCTATTGTGGCTCACACCTTTTTATATTTCTCCCAATAGGATCGAACTTCTAATGAATCCGATACCAGATTGGGAGAGAGTTCTTACATCTCCTCTTACTCGTGTCGCTACCGGACACGAGCACAATGTGTTCTAATGTGTTCTGGTGTCCCTGCCTCCTGAAGAGTATGACGAGCAGACGATTAGATCCGTCATGCCCTCCTCTCCCAGTCTAGTGACGTGAGTAGCTACCAGGTCCTTGTTACAGGAACCAGATGTTCTTTCTGAGGCCGCATCTCCGGCCTTACCCTATGAAAACGGTCCTATCTGCTTTCTGTTTAAAGCCAGGGAATCCTTTTTTCTATAAAAGCGGTTCTGTCCGCCTTCTGTTTGGATTCAGGGATCCCTTCCTAAGCATCTGTTTGTTCGGGATGGATTAGCCCTTCCCCGTAAAACAGGCGCCGGTGACTTCAGGGATTCACCCGTTTCGGTCGGCGCACCTTTGTCTACTTGTGACCTTTAGTGGCACCTTTCAAAACGAATTTATCCGTTTCGGTCGGCGCACCTTTGTCACTTTTTTCCTATGAAAGCGGTTCTGTCCGCTTTCTGTTTCGAGCTAGGGAAGTAATAGTCCACCACGGCAGAGCCCCGCATTACCGCACTAAGGCTAGATACTCAGAGAGGTCGCCCTGTATCTCAGAGGAACCGCTGGAGACACCTGTTTAAGGCACAGGATGTCATTCACTCATCAGCACGGTATGCTAACACCTTGAGTTGAGTCTTGTGTTCATCTTATCTTCGGATCCCGTTCCAAACGCTAGCCAAAAAAGTTGCCGATAACCAGCAACTCTAGTGCGTGTGAACACAGCGGTTGGGGCTGACAAAGTACTCGGGCTGATAAATCTACGAAAAGCGGTTGTTATACAGGGAATTTTAAGGAAGACGTTTACAAGAAAAATAAATGGATATGTAAATTAAGTATTTTATTTTGTTTTCCATGTTTATTGTTTTATTCAAACGGGGCTGAAAAAAATAGAATGTCGTAGCACACATATTTTTATTTCTATACATAAAACCGAACACAGAATCTCCTTTGTATTAGTATAAAAAATACCAGAAAAATATATTATTTGATGTTCTTTTTTAAAATAGACCCCCCGATATACTAAGTCACGAGCCGCCACTGGTGACTAGTTATAGATAAATACAAGGCGTTTCTAAGTTAATCTTAAAAGCACATTTTTGGTTTTACCTTATTATAATTAAAAGTTTAATTTTTGTTCAAAGTCTAAAACTAATAATAATGAAACTTTTAGTCATTCAATTTGCAGGAAAAACAATTTAATTTTTTTCCGGTGTCATCATAACAATATACCATGATTTTGCAAAAAATATATACATTATCAGATAATCAGTTGGTACAGTTACTTAAAACTTTTATCTATGTATTATACAAGATGATGCAACTTTGGGAAATTTCTTTGCATATTTTAGCTGTTAGTCAGAAAAAATGGCAGATTAAAAAAATAAGTTTTTCAAAACCAACGAAAGTTTTTCATTTTTTGATTGCAGCTAAAATATTTTTTTTTAATCATTTGGTATTATATAAACTATTTTGATTTATTTATTTTGATTGATTTATTCAAATTTAATTTTTTGTCTAATTTTTTAAATAGATTGATTGCACAAGTACACAAAAAAAAGTGGTGTGTGCAATTTGCAGGAAAAACAATTTAATTTTTTTCCGGTGTCATCATAACAATATACCATGATTTTGCAAAAAATATATACATTATCAGATAATCAGTTGGTACAGTTACTTAAAACTTTTATCTATGTATTATACAAGATGGTGCAACTTTGGGAAATTTCTTTGCATATTTTAGCGGTTAGTCAGAAAAAATGGCAGATTAAAAAAATAAGTTTTTTAAAACCAACAAAAGTTTTTCATTTTTTGATTGCAGCTAAAATACATTTTTTTAATTTTTTGGTATTATATAAACTATTTTAATTTATTTATTTTGATTGATTTATTCAAATTTAATTTTTTGTCTAATTTTTTAAATAGATTGATTGCACAAGCCCACAAAAAAAAGTGGTGTGTGCTGGGTGCTGGACTAGGATTTTCTGGAGTATTTTTTCCGCTGAACACGAATCTTAAGTCAAAATTGGGGTTCAAACAGCAAATAATCGATAAAACGTCAATATCTTAAAAACTAGATACACGAAACTTTATATAACATAAACTATGTATTTTTACAAGACCTTTAATTTAAGTTATATAACCTTTTTGTCTAAATTCAATATTTTTCGAGTTATAATCAAAAAAACGAATTTTTAGGATTTTTTAATGCCTCTGGAAAAAAATTGTGTTTAAAGTGATTTGGGATTCAAATGAATAAAATAAATGATTTATTATTAAAGAAAAAAAAAACAAAAGTCCCATTAATATTTTTATTTTTTTTATTTTGGACTGCAATTTTTTGTCAAAATTACATTTTCGTTTATATCTCCTTTATTGTTTATCTTATCAAAAATATTTATATAACTTTTTTATAGAATATTTAAGTAGCTCCCTTTTTTGTTCCGCGAAATTTTTTGTATCTCTTATAGATTATATAGTAAAAGTTCAAATATTCCGTGGTAGCAGGTTTCTGCCGGTAAATGTACCGTGTCGATTTTTTGGGGATGTCTCGATTTTTTGCGATTTGACCTCCAATTTTGACTTTAGATTCGTTTTCAGCGGAAAAAAATACGCCAGAAAATCTTAGTCCGACACCCAGCACACACCACTTTTTTTGTGGACCTGTGTTGTTTTTAAACATGTTTCTTTTTACTTTCGTTTCGACTTTCATCAAGTGAACACGCGTTTGGAAGCTTTAGCTTTTTCGTTGGAATCGACCGCAGTGGCGCGGAAAACAGTGATTTTGCTCGTGAAAATCGAAGGGGAACTCGCCGCCAATTAATATAGGGGTCTTTCTTCTGGGGCTAAGCGCTGTGAGTGGTTGAGGCCTAGTTTCTGATGTTGTAACATTTTACGTAGTGCACGAGGTTATCTTCCTATGACGGAGGATAAGTTGCGCGCGCAGTGTGAGACGTCAGACTGACGGCAAGCTGGTTGTACGCAACAACAGTAGCAGCTTTTAGTTAGATCACCAATAATTGTGCCTTTCATCGATAACGTTAAGAGTTAGTCGGAATTTCTGGGGGCTACATAGCCCGATTATCCGGATTTTCCATAGACAAAGCCCGGGAAGGCTTATGTTGCGACATCGCAGCAAATGACTGGAAGGGGAGTGCTGGCTATACGGCGCTGAAATTAAAAAAGATTGGCAGCCAAAGCCATAATAGGATAATATAATAGAATAAACATGTTTTTGCTAAATCTTATGTATATATTAAAGAGCATATGCGTATCCAGAGGGGAGGACCGGGCATGTGACATTTTTTTAAGTAATATTTTTTTCTCAAATTTTCACACTTAGGTTTAAAGATTTATTGTCAACTATTTATTTCATCTCAATATTTGTAAAAATAGTAAAATTAGGTTTTATATGAGCAGCCCCCACCAAACCTAAATTCTGGCTACGCCAATGTTAAAGAGTGACATTGTACAAATGATTTTAATAACAAGAACTTCCTTTAAACATGGGATCGATTCGCAAGGGTCGAAAACCCCTTGCTCCAAATTTTCAGCATGTATTAGAGTAACATTTTTAATGTAAATAAAATAGGGTTTATTTTTTAAGTAAATTTTATTGTTTAATATCTCGCAAACAACACAAGCAAAATGAAATTGGGCAGTTATGTTTAAGTTGATGCGCTTTAAAAATATATATATTTTTTAATTTTTGATCAATTTTTTAAATCTGATTTATTGAGTTTATTCCAAGTTAGAGACAGTATGTACACGTTAAAAAATATCAATGTAGTAAAAAACAGTGACAAAAACATTTTTTTTATTTAGAAGTTTTAAAATTCCTTCCAGTCAAAAATAAGTCTTACTAAGACAAATGTAGTTACCTAATTAATTGATCTAAAAAAAGTTAAATTTCTATTTTTTATGTTTCTAACCTATTTAATGTGGCCGATATCGCATTCAAATAGGTTCCGATATGACTAATATAAATATGAAAACAAATAAAAACGAAATATTTATTCGTAACCTTTTAACGCGGTTGCGTCTGTTCGAAAATTTTATAAATTAGATTGGAGAAACTAATTTATTGTACCAGGGAGATTTAAAAGTACGAAAAAGATACCAATAGTTTAAAAATAAATTTAAGAATAAATTATTAAATTTATTCTTAAATTTATTTTTTTAAAAATTATTATTATTATTATGATTTCAAGCCACACGGCTTTGCACTCCCTCTAAGGGGAACATTCACTCATCCCAGACATCTTCAGATATCAAAAGGATTGAGCTCTGTGGGAACCCTTTCCGTGTTGTCGGGCTCTAGGTGACGTTATGTTCTGCTGTATTCCCCACAAATTTCCGGACAGTCCGAGCGGTCGCAAGTAGCACTGCCTTTTGCATAGCCTTATACAGATGTTCACCGAGGCCTAGTCCCTTGATGTTTTGTAAAAGAGTCTTTGGTATAATGCCAGTGGTTGATAAAATAATGGGGATCGTTTGGACGTTATTCATTCCCACTGTCTTCTTATTTGTGTTTCTAGGTTTCTGTACTTGGCAATCTTTTCATTGTATTTCTCCCGTAAGTTGTTGTTGTTCGGGATAGCGACATCGATCAGTGTTGTTTTCCTTCCAACTTTATCCACCAATACAATATCTGGTCTATTGTGAGCAACAGTTTGGTCTGTAAGTACAGTTCTATCCCAGTACAACTTAAATTCGTTGTTTTCGAGAATAGGTTCAGGAGTATACTTGTAGTAAGGCAATTTTGCAGTCTGTAAAAGCTTTAGCTTCTCTGCCAATTGTTGATGGAGTATCTTGGCTGCTGAATCGTGTATCGTTATTATTATTTTTATTATTATTATTATTATTATTATTATTATTATTATTATTAAAAAATTAAATCCAGAGCCACAGCCTCTTCGAAAAAACTCGGATGCCTCTTTCGAGTCAGCAAGTATTTTCTGTATGTATCACCAATACTTATAATACTGTTCTCATATCTAAAGAAAGGCGTCTTCCACAACTTAGCATTTTTCCAAAGAAAAGCCGTTTACTTGATTCTACTCTTACAAAAACGCTTCCTTTTCTTGACCACCGACGAGCTGTAGGGAATCTGCCTGTTATAGGCTTCTCTTCCAAGGAATTAGCCAATATAATTCCTACTCTAGCAGCTTTTCATAAAACAACACAGTGCGACTCTCCTGTATCCCTTTACAGTTCATCTGGAACTCTCCACTTGCTTCTTCCTTCTCCCTAGAGTGTCTAGACTGTGGAACCTGCGTTTTACAAAGCTTTTTTACCTCTTAACCTCCGAATCCCATGTTACTAAATTGCTGTTACCTTACATAGGACACCCACGGTATTTTAATACTTGGACTTTAAGCATCATGGACTGCCACAAAATAAAAAAAAAAGACTCCGCACCTATCCCAAAGGCACACCCAACAATTTTGGGAAAATGTTAAACTTTTTTATTATAAGAAAATTAAAACTTAGAAGGTTTAAACTTTGTTTTAGGAAGATTATGATAACTCAAGAGTGAGGGAAAGGGTAAAAGAAGGAATTCGCTATATTTGACAACAGAATACCAACAAAATTATTTGACGGTTTTAGTGTTACTTTTAAACATAAAATCAATTGCCTATATAGCAGCTTCCAGAAATCTTGGATTTTTTTCGAATTTCACGTTAATTTTATTTTCAAACTTTCAGGCTTTCTCTGGTAGTTAGTTCTACCAGCATTGCCAACAGATATTATGTAAAGTGTTCAAGGCAAAAACTATGATATTTAGTTACTGGGAAATATGTAGTCAAAACTACTTTAATTTAACTACCTACTACCTATAAAGATTTCCCGACGTGACATCGTAGATATAAAACATAAATAGAATTGGGGACACAAGCTTCAGGCAATTACACAATTTTGATATCTAAACAAACTTTGAATTTTATATCGGTAGAAGAAAAAATAATCGTTGGCACCTTTCTGTAAAGGTATTTTACTAAGCATTTATAAAAAGTCATATTATTATTATTGTTATTATTATCATGCAATATAAGTATTACAACTCATTCTTTAAAAATAATTTATTTTTTACTTCAGTGTCTATACAGGCTGGTTCAAAAAAACATATGACATCGCCTAATGGGAGATTCCTTGGCCAAAATAAGACAAAAATGTTATTTAACATAGCTTCATTTTAAAGATACAACAAGTGAAAGAAAAAAATTCAGAATAGAAATTTTCCCGTTATTTTCAAGTCAGTTTTTTCAGTCAGTCAGTCAGTTAAATATTGACCAAAACATCCCTTCCTATGAAAAACTTTTGTTACCATTATTGAGTACAGTAGGTAACTCTTTGGTATTAATAATATTAGTCATTCGGTACATAACGCTTATTTGTTGCTTAGTTTTACATAAAATAGGTACTCTCGTAATAACTGGATAACTGAATTCAAGCCCACAAAAAGTTTCTTCAAAACCCCAATCTCGAAAATCGACAGGCTAGCATCGAAGCAAGAAATCAGTATAATCAGACCATCTCAGAAGCAAAAGACCGTTTTAACAATCGGATAAAAGATAAAGTTCTCTCCTGCTTGAATGGCAGTAAAGCTTTCTGGTCCTTTGCCAAAAATATAAGTCAAAACTTTTGCACAAATTCTTTTCCACCCCTAATCTCTGAAGATGGAATTGTCTCTACCTCCAAAGAAAAATCCGAACTATTTGCCAAACAATTTGCTGCCAATTCTACGCTTGATCCTCCTATTAATCTTCCTCTTCCAACAGTTGTCACTGTTTCTCATAAAATGTCCGATATCATTTTTAAAGTCAAACAGATCAAGCGTTTTCTTTCTTCTCTTAATACTAAAAAATCGTCTGGGCTGGATGGCATACCAGCAATCGTCTTAAAAAAATGTGCTCCCGAACTTCCACCCATCCTAACTCGCCTCTTTCGAATCTCTTACGACACAGGCATTTTCCCCGAGAGTTGGAAAGCTGCACGTGTGCAACCTGTCCCCAAAAAAGGATCCAAAACTCTCCCTTCTAACTATAGACCTATATCTCTTCCTTCAGTTGTTTGCAAATTAATGAAAAAATTCATTAATTCCCAAATCTTAAAGTATCTGGAAAAACATGGGATTTTACATGATAGACAATATGGATTCCGTCACAGTAGATCCACAGCTGATCTTCTTTCCTTTGTGTCACACAACTGAAACAAGTCCCTTGAGTTTCTTGGTGAATCCCAGATCGTTGCTCTTGACATATCTAAAGCTTTCGATCAGGTATGGCATAATGGGCTTCTTAACAAACTTCCTTCTTACGGTCTTCCACGTAAGCTTTGCTCTTGGCTTTCCAGTTTCCTTTCTAATCGACTTATATCAGTTAGTGTAGATGGTCATTCCTCCAGCTTCTACCAAACTAGTGCTGGGGTGCCCCAGGGCTCAGTGCTGGCACACACGCTGTTTCTTCTACACATTAACGATCTTCTCTCTTCCACAATCAATCCCATTCATAGTTTTGCTGACGATAGTAGCCTCCAGTGTAGTATTCAATTTCTTAAGCCCCCATGTAATTCTGACTTAGAAAACAAGCGCAGGTCAATGCAGATATCTCTTTCACAAAACCTTAAACTTATCTTGGATTGGGGCACCAAAAATATTGTTCAATTTAATGCCTCGAAAACATAGTCATGTTCGCTGTCGCGAAAAAAGTCTGCAAATGCTCATCCCTTACATATGAGCGGCCAGGTTCTGCAGAACAAAGAGTCGTTTAATCTTGTCGGCTTTACTTTTGAGAATCAACTGGCACAAACACATTACATCCATAGCCCCGGTAGCTTCAAAAAAGCTTGGATTCCTCTTCCGAGCCAGAAAATATTTCTCTTCTTCCAATCTGTACACTCTGTACGTATCCCAAATCAGACCCTCTTTAGAATATTGTTCTCATGTCTGGGGAATTGCGTCCCCTACAACACTTAGCATTCTGGACTCCATTCAAAGAAGAGCCGTTCGTCTTATTAATGATCCAACGCTCACAGAAAGGCTTCCTCTTCTTGACCACCGTCGAGCTGTTGGGGATCTGTCGCTCTTCTATAGGTATTTTTACGGCTTCTGCTCAGAGGAATTGGCCAGTATAATTCCTTCTCTGGCGGCTCCCAACAGAGCAACACGTAGTGCAACTTTTATGCATCCTTTTACAGTTCAGTTAGAGAAGCCCCGAACTTCCGCTTTCTTCGTTCCTTCATCCCTAGAGTGTCAAGACTGTGGAACCTGCTGCCCGCAGAAGTTTTTCCTTCTCTTCCCAATCTCCAAATATTTAAGTCCCGTGTGAACAAACTCCCTCTCACCACACTGAAGACACCCACGGTAAGTTAGTACTTAGGCATCAGCCTTCGTGGACTGTCCCAAGATAAAAAAAACTAAACTGCTTTTATATATTCTAATTTAAAACGAGCTTGGTACAAAAATTGTAATAATTTAAATTACCAACAATTCTTATTTTGACAAAAAATAATAAAACTACATTACATGCATTTATTATTATTTGAGCAAGAGGTGTACACTTTACACATTAAAAAAAATTACTATTGCCTTTAATTTAAAATGTTCTTTTTGTCGTTCCACGCAAGTTTAAAAGTAAAATATTGCAAAAGCCGTTAAGTGTATAAAGTTAATTCAAGAATTTTTTTTATGTATCACAATGCAGAAATTAGGTACCGTGTACTAAATTATCAATAATATTAATACCAAAAAAGTTCTGACAAAATAATAGTTAAAAAATTAGCAAAATTGTCCGATGCTACACTACTGGCCCATAATAGCAATCAGAGGATCTATTTTGTACCAAGTTTCATTCAAATCGAAAAACCTGATTTGAAAAAAAAAGATAGAAAATCCCAATTCTGAAAATTTTTCTTTTACACCCTGTATCTTAAAAATGGAGCCGTCTTAGAGCTCTGTTTATATAACATCTTTGTCTTATTTTTGGCCAAAGAATCTCCCATTAGGCAATGGTATATGTTTTGTGAATCACCCTGTATACGGATAATTTAAAACTGGGTAGCTTTAACCGATACAATATCTTTTTTTTAATCTTGTAGACCACCATACCGAGTTAGTCACAAACCTAAAGCTATTTTTTTCCATGTGTTTATAGCCCAATTCACAATGAAAATTTAATGTCCTTAAACTTGTCCATCCGTAGCTAATTAAAACAAGAGTGCTGTCATCTGCGAAGCTATTAAGTTTGGGGTCTTCTGCAAAAAGTAATTGGCAGACCGTAAAAAAGGGGGAAGGTACAATACGCGTTTAGGGCAACAGCAATAAATGTAACGGCATAGAAAGCAAATCAATCATCACTTTCAGTCCATCAAGAAACTTAAAATTTACCAATAAATCGACCTGACAAAACACAAATAACAAAGGTCCACAAAAAAAGTGGTGTGTACTGGGTGTCGGACTAAGAATTTCTGGTGTATTTTTTTGGCTGAATACGAATCTGAAGTCAAAATTAGGGGTGAAACAGCAATAAAATCAAGAAAAAGAGTAATTTTAGATATCAGCGATTTTTTTTTTTTAAATTTAAAAAGTCAATATTTCAAAGACTATAAAAGATACACGAAACTTTATAAGACATAAACTATGTATTTTTATAAGACCATTAAATTAAGTTTTATAATCATTTTGTCTAAATGCAATATTTTTCGAGTAATAATCAAAAAACTGAATTTTTAGGATTTTTTCAAGATATGACATCGCCCAATGGGAGATTCCTTGGCCAAAATAAGACAAAAATGTTATAAAAACATTTTTATGTCTTCATTTTAACGATAAATATGTAAAAAAATAATAAAAAAGAAATTTTCCCTTTATTTTCAAGTCAAATTTTTCAGTCAGTTAAAACATTGTCCGAAATATGCCTTCTTATGATAAACTTTTGTTACTATTATTTTTTCTACCATTATTTTGTCGTGACTCTTTGTTGTTAATAATACCGATAATTTAGTACATGTTGCTTATTTATTAAAAAAAGTACTCTCGTAATAACTGAATAAACTAAACGGCTTTCGAGATATTCTAATTTAAAACTCTCTATTTTTTCAAGAGATGCCCCTGGAAAAAAATACGAATTATTATTTTTTTTAAGGATTTTTGCTGCAAATTTTAAGTGATTTGGGATTCAAATAAATAAAATAAAAGATTTATAATAAAAAAAATCACACTATTAAAAAAATATATTTTTTGTCCTATTTTGAACTGATTTTTTTTTGTCAAAATTACATTTTCGTTTATATCTCCTTTATTATTTATCTTAACAAAAATGTTTATATAACTTTTTTTATATACAATTTTAAAAGCTCTATTTTTTGTTTATGATTTTTTTTATCTTTTGTAGTTAGTTCGTAGCAGATTTCTGCAGGTAAATGTACCCCCAAATTTGCAGATTTGTGTTTAGCGGAAAAAAAAAATACGCCCAAAAATCTTAGTCCGACACCCAGCACACACCACTTTTTTTTGTGGACCTGTGTAATCATTATCAACTCCTCAAAATATTTAATGCAACCATAAGTTTAGAAAAACATATTAAATACCAAAAAAATATATATCTTTAGGCCTTTTAAAAAATAGCTTTCTTGAATAAAATTAAAAGCAAGCTGGGTTCGCAAGTCGAATCCTAGATGGATTCTTAAAAATCATTTTGTATCGAATTTCCTAGTCATACATGTTTAATTAATTTTTTATTTCCACTTATTCCGTGTTAATTTTCTAAGAAATTTTGCTATTTTACGGAAAATTATTTAACGGTTCGAATTCGTCGCCATTCTTAAATTAGACACATTCAATCTTAAAATGAAAATTAATCCGTAACTAATAGGGAAATTTAGTTATTCCGAGAAACCGTTGTATAATAAAATAGAGACATAGCTTGAACCGTATTTTTGTTTTTAGTAAAATTAAATATTGTTTGTAATCCACTATGTTTTAATGATCGGAAAACTAAACCAAAATATCAACACTGTATGTCAATGACCGAGTTCAGTGGTGGAGTTTTACAAGTGCACAAATCAATAAAAACAATAGTAATAATAATTAGACCAAATAAATAAACTGCAAGCTCTAAAAATATGAATTTGCTCATTAACAACTATTAAAAACTAATTAAAATTTAAAAACAAAAAAATATACCATAAACATGTATGTTGGAAAAAATAAAATTTCCAGTTAGTCACTTTATAGTCTGCTAAATAAACTAATAAAATAACAATATCCTTTGGTAAATAATTAAAAGAATTAAATACTAATATTTTATAATGTACACATAACTGACCCACCTAACATTACTTGCGTAGTTGCTATATACAGAGAAACAATAAAGGAAAACAAATGCACATATTAAACATTTTTTTTACTAATTTTATCAGGCCATGTATTTGATAGTTTAGATTTTTTGATTATTCGAAACAACCTTTGAGCATATATCTGCTTTCGCTTCACGTGCCCTTCTTTATGAGGCTGCCTCTAGTAGGTATATGCTCGATGGAAACAGCGAAAAGCTTACTAAAAAGCTCTACGAGGAATGTGTATGCTAGAGTTGAGTCTTTGTGGGGCTCTCGCCTATCATTGATCGATAAATTTTGGTAGTTTTAATAGGAACATAGATTTATGGAGAATTAAATATTTGCTGCAAATATTAAATATTTTAAGACGTTTTACACATTTTTTTTTATCTTGGGACAGTCCACGAAGGCTGATGCCTAAGTACTAACGTACCGTGGGTGTCTTATGTGTGGTGAGAGGGAGTTTGTTCACACGGGACTTAAATATTTGGGAATTGGGAGGAAAGGAAAAACTTCTGCAGGCAGCAGGTACCATAGCCTTGACACTCTAGGGATGAAGGAACGAAGAAAGCGGTAAGTTTGGGGCCTCTCTAACTGAACTGTAAAAGGATGCATAAAAGTAGGAACTGCCAGAGGAGGAATTATACTGGCCAACTCCTCTGAGCAAAAGCCTGAAAATACCTATAGAAGAGCGACAGATCCCCTACAGCCTTTCTGTGAGCGTGGGATCTTTAATAAGACAAACGGCTCTTCTTTGAATGGAGTCCAGAATGCTAAGTGTTGTAGGGGACGCCATTTCCCAGACATGAGCACAATATTCTAAAGATGGTCTGACTTGGGATACATACAGAGTATAAAGATTGGAAGAAGAGAATTACTTTCTGGCTCGAAAGAGGAATCCAAACTTTTTCTCTTAATTTTCGGCACAATTGTCTTACATAATTTTAGGAATAATTCTTATTTGAGTAAACTTACTCTTAGGAAAATGTGGCACCATCTTATAACAAGAAATTAATAAGAATTGTTAAGTGTAACCGAAAACCCCGTAGTGCTATAGTAAACCAATCGTAACAACAATAACAAATAATATTTTCCTATTTTATTGTACCACCAATGCCTCGTAAAAACTGACGCCTCATAAATCATAAACTATCCAATAAATGACTGTATTTCACTACCGTATTTTTAGAATAAATCAAAGGAAATTATATGTGCACCCAAAACCGAAACGTTTTGCTCGTAGTAAACGCAGAAACTTCCAATTAGTAATTCATGCTTACTGAAAAGTGTACAAATTGCAACAAAATAAATGATCTTTGGAATAATGAAAGACAAATGGGTACTATATAGAGGATTAAATTTAACTAAGTTTACAACGGTACATCCTCTCCGCGACATGAAATGTCACTCTTATGGATTTCTTTACAGCCTATCAGGAGAATCCCCAAACATCCCACTTTATTCGCTTCTTCATCTCCAGCACGGTTCGGTTTTATCGATTTAAATGATGAAAAATTTTACTTCCGAGTTTTTTGCGGCAAATTTTAATAGACGTAATTAGAATACATTTAAAACAAAAATCCCCCGAGCACATTTTGAAAAAAAAAAAAACGAAAAAAGCGTAAAAATGGCAAAAATACGAATAATGCATACTTCAATCTCTTAGAAACATCACATTTTTGCGTATATCAATGATTTTGTGTAGCAAATATTTTGGCTAAATTAATAACTCATTCTAATTCTTACACATGTACATGGGGCGATTCACATTCTAATCAATTATATCTTTGTGGGAATTCCAGGACGATCGGATCGTGTAAGAAAAATTAGGAAGAATGGGTATCCAAAGGAAAAAATAAAAATCAAGGTAAGGATTATAAAAATTGCATTAATTTGCCCGTTTTTTTATCGTTGAATTCACATAAAAAAATTATAGAGATTATTTCACCAATCAATCAACGCAATCAATGCAAAAGACTAATCGATAATGCTGATAAATTATGAGCTATATGCGAAATAGGCTGTCTTAAATTTGTAAAAGCTTTCGAAAGCTTAAAAAAAGTAGTGGATGGTTGTTTTTCATTAGAATTGAAAGATACATTTAAAAATGACATTGAAGAATTAAAAAAGTTTTATTGTGACCTTGATATATCAGTCACACCAAAAATTTACGCTATATTTTATCATGTGACTTAATTTTGTAAAAAATCCAATAAGAGATTAGCCTTTTTTAAGCGAGCAAACAAACAAACAAACCTAAAATTTTTAAAGCAATTGTGAAAAAGCATAATTTAAATATACTTGTTTACATATTTAAAATGTGTATTATATATATATATATATATATATATATATATATATATATATATATATATATATATATATATATATATATATATATATATATATATATATATATATATATATATATATATATATATATATATATATATATATATATATTGATTATTTGCTTTCTGAACCACTAACATATATTCTTCAATTTAATTTCTTGGAACTTTTGGTTCACATTTATTTTAAAATTAAAAGGTTATTATTAATTTTTCATATTGTTTTATTACAAACTTTTCGGCAAAAGCCTTCATCAGTGTTTATACATCCTAGAAGGATATCTGTCCATTAACAATAAAAAAACGTTAAAACACTTAAATACACAAACGTCTACAAACATTTTAAAATCTTCAGGACATGCACAATTAAAATATCGTATATACAGTATAAATACATATTTTAATTGTGCAGGTTCTGAAGATTTAAAATTTTTTTTTCAACATTGTTGAAATCAGAATAAAAAGCATATGAAAAAATAAAGTTGATGATGATTCTAAAAACCCGAAACGTAGAAAATAAAAATTGACTACTCGGTTATATTCTACAAAAAAAGTTGCTTTGAAGAAGTTTTTACAGATTTGAAAAATTTTCACTTATAAAAAAAATATGGCGAAAATGCATGTTTCAGGTTTTTTCAAAATTTCTCAAAAACCTGAATAGATAAAACCATGTAGTAAACCGGATTAGCTTACTTACATAATTGTCCAAAACTTTTCCCCATCTAACCGATGTTGTATCTATCGTGGGTTTCCAAGATCCCCATACATTCCCACCAATTTGGGACACTGTATATATATATATATATATATATATATATATATATATATATATATATATATATATATATATATATATATATATATATATATATATATATATATATATATATATATATATATATATATATATATATATATATATATATATATATATATATATATATATATATATATATATATATATATATATATATATATATATATATACAATAGATTTTATAAACATGACAAAATTACAATAAAGTTACTTTCTACTTTAAAAAATATGAAATGCTTTATTATTTCAGCGTAGAATTATTTGTCGCAAAAAACTGGAAAGTAAAGTAACATTTTTCATCATTTAAATCAAAAAAACCAAACCGTGCCAGATAATCTAAATTATGGAAGCTGCTGTCTGCAGAGGTCTCTTTTCTTCTTCCGGTCTTTAAGTCCCGTGTTGATAAACCTATTTTTTACAAAGAAAATATACATATTTAAAGGAAAGTTTTTCACATATTGTGAAAAATTTGATAGGTTGGTTGCTCTTTAAACTCCTATATTAAGCAATCGAACATCTTCGTGTATTTAAACACTATGTTCATCGTCCTGGGGCGAGTGGTTTAAAACTAATGCAGCATTTTTTAAATTATATTATTTGAGACGTCATCATTTTAACGCTATAACATAATCGCTTTTAAATCACGAAATGTTTTTAAAATGTTTTCACGCCAAAAAATGGCTTTAATCTTTTTTGAGCGATGAAAATGATTCACAGGATCGAACTTTTTACGCCTACTTATAAGTTGTATTGGTAGTATCTCATTCTTTACAAAGATTTATTTATACAATTCTGAGTAAAAATTGTTAGTCTAAAAGTATGTATAGGAGCTTAAAGAGTTACCGATTAAATAAATCAGTACCTTGTATTTTCTAAACAAAACTATTAACTAACTGTTCTTCGAAAATCATTCATGTGACTGACTGAATTAGAGGTTTTTATATGTTTTTTTAACAACCGTTGAAATACGAGGGGATATTGAATACCTAGTACAGTACATTCCACAAAAATTCATTGATTTCTCGTTTTACCTGCCACTGTTAGGCGTAAAACTCAATAAACTTTGGGTACCCGCATGTAGGTCCGGACTTAAAATTTCCTTTATTTATTATTATACCTATTTTTTGGTATATTATGTTGGTTGAAGGCAAATTGCAGGTGTTTAATATAAAGCAGTATTTTTATCTTAGTTCATCAGTCGTTTGGAGTTTGTCAAGGTATTTTCCTGTGTGTTATTGAGCATCCAAAATAGCTAACTATTGATATAAGTGTAATCAGGACCTGTACCCTTTCAAAAAGTGCGGTGCCTACACAATAGATATTTGTCAGGCAACTTATTTATGGCTAGGTTTACCACTGAGGGTTGTCATTTAAATTTTATTGCGGTCGAGAAAGCATCGAATTATTGTGGAATGTACCATACCTATTTTTATTGTTAAAAAGAAAAAAGATAGTCAAGAATATCCTAAAACATGCCTTAACAAATGGAAATACACCAAATTACTGCGTTGCCTTGTTTAAAAAACATAACTTTTCGATTAAAGATGACGAGAGATCTGAAAGACCCACTGGATTAACACTAGAAATAATGCAGTTCACGATGTGATTTTTAGCAGGTCATCAAACTGGATATTTTGTTGCACTTCTATAGAAAACAATGCTCTATCTCTTGATTTCTTAATGTTATTAACATAGATTTCCATGGCACAGAGAGGAAACAACAGTCGGTGGAATGGAAGCACTCTGACAACAATAAACGGTTCTTCTAGTTAAAAAAAAATATCATGTACTGCTGTAAAAATATGGACTAACTAAAAATGCGAAATGCTCTAAAATCCTCCTTATTCGACAGGCTTATTTTCCTCTAGATTCCGTAAAATTCCTAAATTAAAAAGGGAATGGGTGGATTTTTTTGAAGTAAACAAGCTGTGTGGAACAAGATTCCAGAGCAAGAGAAAGTTTTGATTCTAAAAGATTTATGAAAGTTACAGAAACGTTGCAATTAATTTATTACTTTTTTATTGTAGGATAAGGATCTTTTAATATACCCTCGTAAACAACGTATATTGTTAAAGTTTTCTATCTTGTTATTTCACACTTAACTATTCAAATTATTTAAAGAGGCATCATAAATACGGCTAAAGAGATTACAGAATAAAATAAACTTAGAACTTAGATTTACTCGCACATAACAAATTGATCTGACATGACAACTTACAAACATAATCCTATGTTAATAGAGATGTATATGACTAATTTAAAAATGTTGGTTTTTTGGTTCTGTTTTGATTGCAATAGATTACTAAATTTTAAAAAATCTTAACTTTTAAACTTGGTTTTTAACCAAAGTTTAGCTTAACATTAAGTTGTATCAAATAAGGTTTACTCTAGAAGTGTAAGATTACTATTCTTAAGCTTGGATGTCGTCAACATGGATTTATCTTTACATAATTTCTCTTTAAATGCACGAGTCATTTTAAGGGAACCTGAAAAAAAATCTGGAATGGACGACTTAGAATTTTACCCTACTGGAGTAAAGGAATTAAGCAATTAGAGATAGAAAAGTAAGAAAGTTGAAAAGATAGATTTTTTAGAATTGAAAAGATAGAGAGTTGGAAAGTAATTTTATTTAGTTACGACCCAAACACGAAAAACCAAAATAGTGAACTTACACTTTTTGGGCTTGAATGACGTCAGTTTGATAACATTGCCTTGTGATTTAAAACTTATATTTAGTGATATTTAAAAACAATATTAACCAGAACATTTCATGTTATGAACTCACGGAATAAAGATATCTTAAAGTGACTCGTGCAATCCAAAGCGAACTGTCAAAAAGTAATTTAATTAATTGTTAGGTAACCAAGGATGTCAATTGTAAGCCTTTTTTGTGTGTGTTTTTAAATATTTGTGCATCAGGGTGGCCTAAATTACCAGCAATTTAAAAATATTGTTTAATACACAGGATAGTTAAGACAAACTTTTATTTGAACACCCAAAATATTATATCATTTTTAAGTTCCCTTTGGTGGACAAAAATGCGTCAAAAAACTGCTGTTACAGAACTGGCTAAGGTACAGAGATTTGCTTGCTTAGCTATAACAGGAGCAATTAAAACAACCCCAACAGCAGCCATGGAGTGTCTCTTAGACCTTCCATTACTTAACCTTATAGTGATGGGAGAGGCAAGAATGAGCTACTTCCGACTGCAACAAAAACCAACTGGTGTCTACGCTAGTTTGGGACAGAACAACATAAAAAGTCAGGTTGGCGGCAACATCCTGGACGAGAGAACAGACCAGATGATTCCCCAATACTTATTCAACAAAAACTTCGGGGTAAAAATTCCAGATCGAAGTGAGTGGCAGCAACCCGATCTCCCCGGCACGGTTGGAGACATCATCTGGTATACGGATGGTTCCAAAACCGAGCAAGGAACTGAGCGGGCGTGTACAGTAAAATTAGGAATTCACAATTCTCCATTCCACTAGGAACACACAGTTCTGTATTTCAAACGGAAATATATGCTTTACTGCACTGTGCAAAAGAAAATAACTGGAGGGCTTATAAAAACAAGCGGATCTGCATAATAACAGCAAAGCGTCACTGGGGGCACTAATAAACCCCAAGGTAGGTAACGTCCAAGCTGATATGGGAATGCCAAAAAAACTGGAAGTCCTGGAAGAACTCAAAAGAGTAACTCTCTTGGGGGTACCAGGACGTTCGAGGATAGAAGGCAACGAAAAAGCGGATGAGCTAGCGAGACAGGGATCATCCACACCATACTTTGGGCCAGAACCTGCCCTTGGAGTGACCAAAACCACAGCACGAGGGCAAAGCAGAGAATGAATCTTGTTTCGGATTCATTCTCTGCTGCACGAAAAATACTGGGGAAACCTCAGTAGAATTAGACACGGAAAAAGCTTCATAAGAGGCCCATTCAAAGGAACGAAGGAAGAACTACTCAGACAAAGTAGGAAAAGACTTCGCATAACAGTAGGGTTGCTAACGGGGCATGATAACCTAAGAGGACACCTACACAAGATTGGCTCATACAATGGGGCCCAAGTTGCAGAATGTGCGACGAGGGGGAAGAAACAGCCTACCATATCCTGTGCAAATGTAAAGCATTGAATCACAAAAGACAGGCATTATTTGGGCAACCGGAAATGAGCCCACAGAAATATATCAACCAACCAGTCTCGGGGTTATACAGACTTGTAGGAGGAACAAGACTAATGGGAGGATTGATATAAAAGATAATGGGAGATTAGGCACAAAAAGCCCATGTGGCTGCGCTGCCTCCGGTAGTTAATCAAGAAGGCTCCCAGGGAAGAAGAAAAAGAAGTTCCCTTTACACTCTGTAAAGATACATTTTGTCTTTTATTTTACGTTTTAATGTCTTCCATCGAATGTTTTATGTATATTTTAAAATCATGCTTTAAATTACTGATATTAGTAATACATATTTAAAAAAGCAAAAAAATAAAATTGTGTATTTGTTTCAGATTAACATTAGTTTAGAAGAGTACACTAGAGTGATAACGACATTTCTAAATTTAAAAGACGATACTTTTGAAGCAGTACCAGAACTGAGAGTTTATAGACTTGGTAAGTACCACTTTCATGTTATTTGCATTTTTTAAAATAGAATTATTGAAAATCTGAAAGTTTAATGTTTAGTCAGATTTTTCAAATAAATAATTTAATATGGTGTTTTTCTTGTTGAGCCTATTGGTGACCCTTGATGCGCTTTCCTATGGCAGGAATAACTTTTCGGGAACACTAATACTGCAACAAAGTAAATTAATGAAGTCATCAGTAATATTTTTAATTAGTCTTTAAATTTAAAGTTAGACAAACACAATTTTAACATATTAATCTCTAAATTATAAAAATCCCTGTGACATTTAGGCATAAGCATAAAATTTAAATCATTAGCATACAATTATTTCCTTAATACCCTGTATATTTCTAAAACTGCTTATGGTGTTATTTGTAAATAACAGAGATATAATGGTTAGTTTCATAATAAAAGCTTCAACAGGTTTTTATAATGTAGGTTATTATATCTTTCTTCCAAAAACCCAGGTGTAATTGCTATTTTTGGCAAATATTTCGTGCGTATTTGCTGTGGTATGTCTACCATTTTTATGAGCACAACAAGCTTACCAATGGTTTTCTTTTTTAACTAGAAGCATTAAAAACATTACATTAAATTTGACAGTAAATGCAACCTACATAAAAAAGTATAATATAACTTTAACAAATAGTAAGAGTCAGTGATGCCAAAGTGTCGTCATTGTTATAAAAATGACATAAAATTTAAAATAAAAAACACATTAGTTTTTCATAATCCTTAGAAGAATTTTTACACTTTTAAAGATGCGTAAAATTTTTCTTGCTGCAATTTTTTGGCATACTATTTAATTTAAAATTTTTATAGTTAAAAATGTATTGCTGCCATTTGATTTGACACTAAGGATTACCAACCTATTGAAATTTGAATTATTTATTTTTTTTTTATTTTTTAAATTTTAAATTTTAATGTTCTGTTTCACTCATTTATAATTTTTTCCTAACGTTTTAGAGCTACATTTTCTTTTTTTCTTGAAAATCTTGTATAATATTTTTTTTTATTAGAAGCCACCAATTTTTTTTTATGTAATGACTTTTATCAAGAATGCATTCTTCTGAAATATTAATAATACATAAATTTCCAAATGATGCGGATTTTACTTGTAATATTGTATATATGAATATTAATTATTAGACAGATTTATGACTTATGAGAGAAATTTAAAAGAGACAGTTTTATTGCCGACATTAATCTTGCATCAACGTTTACTTCAGAATCTCTGCTCTTTTTTCCGATTTAAGTAAATGGAATAAAATCCTGCCTGCATTTTAGATTCTAAGACAATTATGAACTCAGAAACTCAGGTTTAATCGGATTGGAAACTTCTAAAATAATCCCGAAATATACGATATTCCTGCCCCTTTTTCAGGGCGTCCCAAGCAAAAATGTGCAATTTTCGGAATTTTTTGTTTACTTGTGTTCCAAAACCTACTTACATACCAAATTTTAAGTTTCTACTTCCTCGGAAAGTGCCCCATAATTTTGATGCGTCTATCAGTCAGTAGTAAAATGGGCAATTTTCAAAATCGAATATCTCAAAAACTACTTGACATAACTTTCTTAATTTTTTTATAGGTTATTTAAATACTTATGTGAATTTACATACCAAATCTTATACCTCTATGTGAAACTATAATAAAGTTTTGATAAGGGGGAGGTGCGCTTAGATACAAGCACAGAGTGAAATTTGGCTTATGGTGGTAATACCCAGCACATCTCAAGTATAGAATAAGAAAAAGAAGAATGAAAGGTGGTTCTTTTACCCACCCACAAATTATTTTATAAACTCTTAAAGTTTGTTAGCGTAGTTCAGAAGTCAATATTTGTTTTTTTTAATGCCTATCTTTAGTTACTATAAAATTAAAAAACAGCTTTTTACTTTGCGGGAAATCTTCCTTTAAGGGGGATATCACCCTCCTAAGTACAGGAAAAAACCAGAATGGTGCTGTCCTTAAAAGTGATTGATATCTTCTTATAGGGTAGGCTGTTTCTTCCCCCTTGTCGCACGTTCTGCAACTTAGGTACCCATTGTATGAGCCTATCTTGTGTAGGTTTCCTCATAAGTTATCGTGCCCTGTTAGCAATCCTACTGTTATGCGAAGTCTTTTTCTACTTTGTCTGAGTAGTTCTTCCTTCGTTTTTTTGGATGGGCCCCTTATGAAGCTTTTTCCATGTCTAATTCTACTGAGGTTTTGTCAGTATTTCTTGCATTTGTTTTGGATCCATTTCCTGGTTTGCCTTCGTGTTGTGGTTTTGGTCACTCCAAGGGCAGGTTCTGGTCCAAAATATGGTGTGGATGATCCATGTCTCGCTAGCTCATCCGCTTTTTCGTTGCCTTTTATTCCCGAATGTCCTGGTCCTGGTACCCACAGGAAAGTTACCCTGTTGCGTTCTCCCAGAGCTTCCAGTTCTTTTTGGCATTTCCATGTCAGTCTGGACTTTACCTAGGAATTTACTAGTGCCCCTAGTGACGCCTGGCTGTCTGTTATTATGCAGATCTGCTTGTTTTTATATGCCCTCTTGTTATTTTCTTTCGCACAGTGCAGTAAAGCATACATTTCTGTTTGAAATACAGAACTGTGTGTTCCTAGTGTACCTAGTGTAATGGAAAATTGTGAATTCCTCATTTTACTGTACACGCCCGCTCCAGTTAACTGTTCGGTTTTGGAACCATCCGAATACCAGATGATGTCTCCAACCGTGCCGGGGAGATCGAGTTGCTGCCACTCACTTCGATCTGCAATTTTTACCTTAAAGTTTTTGTTGAATGAGTATTGGGGAATCATTTGGTTTGTTCTCTCGTCCAGAATGTTGCCGTAACCTGACTTTGTATGTTGTTGTGTCCCAAACTAGCGTAGACACCAGTTTCTTTTGTTGCAGCCGGAAGTAGCTCATTCTTGCCTCCCCCATCACTATAAGGTTAAGTGGTGGAGAAGGTCTAAGTGACACTCACACTGGGGTTGTTTTAATTGCTCCTGTTAAAGCTAAGCAAACAAGTCTCTGTACCTTGGCCAGTTCTGTAACAGCAGTTCTTTGTCGCATTTTTGGCCATCATACCAGTGATGCGTATGTTATCATAGGCCTTACCACCATGGTGTATAACCAATAAACCATTTTTGGTTTAAGGCCTCATGTTTTCCCATGTGCGCGTCTGATTAACATAAGAGTCATCTGTGATGTATCTGTATATCAAGTGATTAATATACAAAGATATGAAGTAAAGATATAAAGATGATGATATAAGATCAACAAAAATAATATGGATTGCCACTTGTCTTAATATTCATTACCAAAAACGATCTAGATTGACTTGCGTAAGACAATAATGATTGCCACTATTTTATCACCATATAGCAGGAAAGGTAATATTTGTAAAAAGAACCGTTGGGATTTTGCCCCTTTATGCAATTTTTTACTTTAGTGTGACAAAAGACTTCCCAACTCCCCAACTTTAATAGTGTCGGAAACCACTTGAAATTTATTGAAACTCTGTATGCTTTATTTTTACATCCAATCGAATTAAAATACCATGTGGTATTTAAAGGACAAGGTTGAAGAAACTAAATACCTATGCAAGCTACTTATTACAAAATACTTTACATCTGTAATGTATAATCGTGATTAGTTAAATCTTTAGACATGCCACTAAGTAGATTTTAATTAATTAATTTAAAACACACCATAAGTGTTAATGTGCTATTTAAAATACAAGGACTTAATGTAGTGTCATCACAGCGAAAAACATAAAAACACGAAGATTTTGGATGAAATGTACAGGGTTATTCAACGAGATCTAGAGAGACCGCTTTTTTGCTGTATGTACTTTATAAAAAAAATAGCCATATCATATTAATTTTTACGACCGAATGTGCCCCTTGCATCAAATTTATGTATTTTGATCTAAAAACACCTTAAATATCTTTTTTTGCCTATCAAAAATTCACAAATCTCCATTCCACTAGGAACACACAGTTCTGTATTTCAAACGGAAATATATACTTTACTGCTGTGCATTCAGGCGTCACTAGGGGCACTTGTAAACCCCAAGGTAACGTCCAAGCTGACATGGGAATGCCAAAAAGAACTGGAAGTCCTGGGAGAATTCAATAGGGTAACTCTCCTGTGTGTACCAGGACATTCGGGAATAGAAGGCAACGAAAAAGCGGATGAGCTAGCGAGACAGGGATCATCCACAACATATTTTAGGCCAGAACCTCCCTTGGAGTGACCAAAACCACAGCACGAGGGCAAACCAGGAAATGGAACCAAAACAAACACGAGGAATACTGGGGGAGCCTTAGTAGAATAAGACATGGAAAAAGCTTCATAAGGGGCCCATCTAAAAGAACGAAGGAAGAACTACCCAGACAAAGTAGGAAAAAACTTTGCATAATAGTAAGGCTGCTAACAGGGACGATAACCTAAGTGGACACCTTCACAAGGTGTGGAGGCTCATATAATGGGGACCCAAGTTGCAGAGTGCGACGAGGGGGAAGAATCAGCCTACAATATACTGTGCAAATGTAAAGCATTAAATTACCGAAAATGAGCCCACAGGAATATATCAACCAACCAGTCTCGGGGTTATACAGACTCGTAGAAGTAACAAGACTAATGCGAGGATTGGTATAAAAGATAATGGAAGATTAGGCACATAAAGCCCAAATGGCTGCGCTGCCTCCGGTAGTAAATCTAGACGGCTCCTAAGGAAGAGGGTGGTCTTATAGAAACAGGCTACAGTAAATCGTGTTCCAAATATAAACATCTACTTGGTCCATGGCCGATTCGTTATAGGACATCCTGTACATAAATGACGTGTATAAATATGGGATAGCTAAATTTATGAGGTAAATTATTAATAAATTCGAAAGGTGTTTGACTTATAAATACCGATCTAATTAAAAGCTTGCACCTGAGCTTTTTTTAAAGGAAGGAATAGCGCGTGATACCGAAGTAACTTCTAAAAATAATTTGTAAAATTAATAATATTAATTACCAGTTCTAAAATAAGTTTATTTACAACACTGAAGAACGCGTGTCAGATATAATGACCCAGATATAAAAATCGCTTCAATATAAATATTTTGGATGGATTCCTGAATAGTTCTGGTATTGTTTCCAAGAATAATTTTTTTAAAAATATGTATGAAGTGTCCGTACACATACACACGTGTTGTTTTACATTCCAAACTTCTTACAATTCACCTACTTTAATTATCGTCTAAAACAGTTAAACTTACTTTTTTATTACGAAATTTTTGTGTGTGTGTGTGAAAGAAAATATAATGTATTGGGTGGACAATTATAAAGGCCATAAAAATATTACAAAAAATATTTTTAATAATTAAGTTTGCCACATAGGGTAATAATTCGATATTTTTAAAAATCAACCAATTTTTAAAAATTAGAAGAGGAACAAAAGTCATATATGTCTTCCGCCGTTTTAGTAGATTTTGAGGCGCTGATTACGAATCTGAAAATATTTTTTCGGAAACGTTTCATTTTCGAGACATTCATCATCAAAGTTGAAAATCAAACTAACCTTATTTTTACTATATTTCCCCTTCTTTTTGTACACAATTCTTGATTTTTACACTAAAGTGGGACACAATATTTTATAAACACCTTTTAAAACTTTGTATTTTTCTATTTATTTATTTTCCATTAAATTGCTAACTGTCAAGTTCAAAGGCAGCGGCCATCTTTGCTTGTAAAATCCCTAGTGTATACATGGTTGCGGCCACGTTGCGGCGTGTGAAAGTGGAGGTTTGCAAATAAATGGAAAAAAGGTGTAAAATAAATATAAAAACAAGTTTTTATGAAATATTGTGTGCTTATTTGGTGTAAAAATCAAGAATTCTGTGCAAAAAGAAGGAGGAATAGTGTAAATAAGGTTAGTTTGATTTTAAACTTTGATGATAAATATTTTGAAAACGGACCGTTGCCGAAAATATACTTTTTCAGATTCGTAATCAGCGCCCCAAAAAACCTCCATATACCAAATTTGGTCAAAATCGGAGAGGAGGCAACTTTCGAGACAATTACCAAATATTTTAAGGTTTGTACCTAAAAACTCACTAAAATAATAACCAAAAGAGCCGGGTGGCTGCAAGGAAAATAGCGCCTGTCGTATTTTTCTTACATGAAATAAAAATCGTAGCAATATTTAAAAACCAGAAAGTGCGCGTGCGCAAATAGAAAAATTGCTCCAAGAAAAATTTTACGCAAGAAATCTTCCAAACTATAAACAAGCTTTACATCGTTTGGAAACTAACTCTTTACCAGTAAGAAAATAGTTTTTGACCTCGACCTCAAAATGTTCTCCTAGAGTTGCAAATTTTCTTCCCCGTAATTCTGACTAAATCTGGCCTGAATGGTGGCGAATTTTCGGAAATTCGCCCTTTGTAACAGCAGACTCTACAACAGCTTTGGTGTGCACTGGCGCGTTGTTACGCCAGAAACAAACACTTGCAGTGCTTTTCTTTCTTCTTTTTTTTTTCCTTTGTTTTTGGCTGTGGTCCCCTTAAGTCCAATTTGCCAGTACTCTTCTTTCGAGGCAGAGCTTTCCAGGGCTTCGTCAGTGGAAAATCTGGATGTCGGGCTCGAAGCCGCCAGAAATTCCAAAAACTTTATAATTAATTCCAAACTAACTTCTTGCGGGGTAATGACCTGCGTGGTACTCTGTTGACTGCCCGTCCTTTGCCTTTCGGGGGAAGGGGGCTTCTCCTGGATTTCCTTACTCCCTTGACTCCCTCTTTCATAAAAGGTAATAATATAACACCATAGTATAAATAAAAATTGTCCAGGGTTAAGACTATACAACATATCAAATATATATATTTTTTAAGTATATTAGGGTAACTTATTAAAAATATATTTAAAAGTATATATTTTTTTTATATAAGAGTGGGTATTAAGGAAAACGCGAATAAAAATTGCATCCCTGTCAATATGATGCATGTGTCAAAGGTGGACCCTAAAAAAATCGGTTATACTAGAATTTTAACTTTCTTTTAATATCCGCCACACGGGTTAAAATTATTGCGTTGTAAGCTATAAAACGGTTAATATATTTATTCAAAAAATTGCAGTAATAAAATACCTTTAGTACGAAGTAATTTTATGACTCATATATAAAGAATCCAAATAAAAAGAATTTAGTATACATTTAAAAAGTTTAGAAAACCATTTATTAATTTTTGCGGAAATCTATAAAATTTCGGCAGTTTATTTAATGAGGCTGTGTTGATAAATTTGAAAGCTTACAACTTATACATTAAACGCAAAAAATCATTATAAAGGAGGTGTGGGATCTTGTGGGGCAGTCTGTATATATTACCCAAAATATTTTACTGATTTGTGAATCAGTACAAAAATATTTTGCGGCATAAATCCAAATATACAAAATGTATTTTTGTATTGATTCAGTCTTTATTCTGTCAGCTGACTTTCAGAAATACACTATTTTGATTTATGCTTTGTTATAATTTATGTTGTTTAAATACCAAATAAAAAACTGCGTTTCTTTTAGGAAATTTATAACACATTTTTGCCAAAGCTTTAAATATTGATGAGCCAAACTAACATTCATCTAATTCCTAACTTTCTACTTTCATCTCTTCAGATTTTTCGTGGAGCTTTGAAGTCATCGTTTAGTTTAGTTTATTGTTTTTACGACCCCCTACTAGACACGTTATTTGGTTCTCGCTTTAGGTC
Organism: Listronotus oregonensis; assembly: GCA_019359885.1. NCBI lineage: Eukaryota > Metazoa > Arthropoda > Insecta > Coleoptera > Curculionidae > Listronotus > Listronotus oregonensis. Next base: position 51,754 of record JAHBCN010001152.1, read on the forward strand.
ATAATTTTAGATTATGTATATTCAGAGGCGGAGATTTAGGATTTTAAAATAAATATCACCTATACTGTTCCATCCTGTCAATTGTCATCTACAGCATTTTTTTTTAAGAGTGTTATTTGAAATTTGACTTTGGCATCAATTTCTGCTTTGATCGAGATGGAAACCAAAAAATAAGAGTTACGTGATTTGCATTTTTTGGCAAATTTTATTTTTTTTAAAAGTAAGGTTGTGTCTGAAAAAGTAACAAACGTTATTAAAAAAATCTTATTGCAATTTTTAGCCCAAATGCAAAATTTCAGATGTATAAGATAATTTTAAATTTAATTTTAAAAAAATCTGTTTATTCAAAAAACATAAATAAAAATTAAACGCATTTACAATTAATTTTCTTCTTAAGTATACCTACTATACTGATGGCACTGTGTGCTTGTTTGTTTTAATTTTAATTTTATACTTTTAGACACAAACTACCTTTTTTAAAATAGATATTTTATGAAGTTACATGGTCAATAAAAAAGATATCCTTTGCAATCTCGAATTTGAAAATTCCATACATGAATTTCCTGATAATAACAGAGGTCCACAAAAAAAAGTGGCGTGCTGGGTGCCGGACTAAGATTTTCTGATTTATTTTTTTTTTCGCTAAACACGAATCTGAAGTCGAAAAAAATCGAAAAAAGGCGTAATTCCAGATATTTACATTTTTTAAATTTTAAACGTCAATATCTTAAAAACTATAATAGGTACACGAAACTTTATAAGACATAAACTATGTATTTTTACAAGACCTTTATTTTAAATTATATAACTTTTTTGTCTAAATGCAATATTTTTCGAGTTATAATCAAAAAACTAAATTCTCGGGATTTTTTTAAGGAAAATATAATTTTTTATTTTTGGATTTTGTCTGCGAATTTTAAGTGATTTGGGATTTAACTGAATAAAATGATTTATAATTAAAAAAAAAACAAACAAAAATCACAATAATAAAAAAAATATTTTTCCCTCTTTTGGAACGAAATGTTTTGTCAAAACTAGATTTTCATTTGTATCTTCTATATCATTTATCTTATCAAAAATGTTTAAATAACTTTTTATAAAGACAATTTGAAAAGCCTTATTTTTTATTTTATGAAATTTTTGTATCTCTTATAGTTTACATAGTCGTAGTCCAAACATTCCATGGTAGCAGATTTCTGCCGGTAAATGTACCGTATCGGTTTTTTGGGTTTTTCTCGATTTTTTGCTGTTTGACCCCCAACTTAGACTTCAAATTCGTGTTCAGCGGAAAAAAATACACCAGAAAATCCTAGTCCAACACCCGGCACACACCACTTTTTTTTGTGGACCTGTGTAATTTTTGTAAATATTAATTAATTGTATATAAAAACCTACAAAAACCACTGGACGGAGTAAATATGCCCGTAAAGATATTTTTCTGTAGCAGAGTTTTATGACAAATACCCTTTTTAAAGAAATAACGGACGCCTTTGGTTCGTTTTTATTGATCTTAACTTTAACTAAATTTCTATAAAAAATATTTCGTTATATCCTAGTATTAGATTAATACCAAATGGGAAATGACACAACTCGCCTAAAGGCGTTAAGTATCTTCGTTATTTGATTCATTTTATTAATTGATATTATGAAATAATTTATTTTAAATTATGATCACACAAAAGAAATCTTAACACCTGTGTGAAAAATTTGGCATTTTATTAAAGAATATTTATAGTAACATTTTTTTTTTCTGACAAGATCTATTAAACAGCATTTTTTTTGGTGGGTGATACATTACTAACGTAATAAAGACATTTATAACTATTTATGATTATAGATATATATATATATATATATATATATATATATTATATAAAATATATATATATATATATATATATATATATATATATATATATATATATATATATATATATATATATATATATATATATATATTATTTTTTTCAAATATATATATTTTTTTTCGGTCTCATCGTGCAATTTTGTTGGAAATACCCCCAAAAAAATTCCATGAAAGTTTCAGCCCTTAATATTAATATTAAGTACTCGCACAAAGCGTGTAAAGATTTTCCATTTTAAAAAGCACGTATGCTTTGATCCTTTTTTTTATATTTCTATAACTCAGCAGCATTTTATGTTATCGTCTCGCCCAAAGACGGGATTTTTTGAGAAAAAAATGCTTTTTCTACGAACAAAGGTGTCAACAGTTTCCTTATGCGGCAAAGTCGCAACTCACACCGGCGAGGTAGTACAGTGTTACTAAACCTAATATTTTCATAAAATTCTCGTTTTTCTGTCATTTTATTCATAAATGACAAAAGTTACACAAAAAAGATAAAACACAAAGTTGTTGGAAATTTAATTTCCTACAAAAAAGGACCTAATAACCGAATCTCTAAGACCAACAGTTCTCGAGATATTTGACCTTTAGTTAATTTTACTATACTAATACTACAAATTATAATTTGTGAAAATTTCATAATAAAATTAATTAAAGGCCAAATATCTCGAGAAGTGTTGGTCTTAGCAATTCGATTATTAGGACATTTTTTGTAGAAAATTAAATTTGCAACAACTTTTTTCCTTATCTTTTTTGTGTATCTCTTGTCGTTTGTGAGAAAATGACAGAACAACAAGAATTTTTTGAAAAAAAAAATAGGTTTAGTGCCCTGTACTAATTCGCCAGTGTGAGTTGCGACTTTGCCGCAATGGACACTTTTGTAGAGCATCTGGGCGAGACGATAACATTAAATGCTGCTAAGTTATATAAATTAAAAAAAGGATTAAAATTTACGTGCTTTTTAAATGGAAAATCTTTACACGCCTTGGGCGAGTATTTGATATTAAAATTAAGGGTTGAAACTTTTAGGAAATATCACGATGGGACCAAAAAAAAATTATATTTGCAAATATATATTTATACATATATATTTATATATATATATATATATATATATATATATATATATATATATATATATATATATATATATATATATATATATATATATATATATATATATATATATATATATATATATATATATATCTCCGTACGGATATATATATATATATATATATAATATATCTCCGTACGGATTTTTCTTCGAAAATGACATCCTTTCATCAGACAGTTACTTTTTGAGTTTAAAAATGATGTTGTGTTTAGGCTGAAGATTTCCATCTCTATATTACAAATGTATCCTTATTTTTGGTATAAATTATATTTAAAAGGCTCAGCTACTAACAGTTACCATTACATATAGGTACGTAAATTTATAAATTATTTTCCTTTAGAAGCCCTTATTTGTGTTTTTAATTATCTTTTTAGTTTTTTTCGTATAATTTGGACAACTTTTTCATTGAATTAAAAAACAATATGCATTGCGCCTGCAAAGAATGAAATAATTAAATAATTTTTGTTGTCTGTATGCGTTTTTGGCTCATTTTGGTAACTTTTTGGTTGACAGATAAATATTTCGTAAATTTTTACAGAAAAGAGTTTAAAGTAACATAAATGACATTTTTATTAGAGATTTTGAAAAATATATTTAGTGTTATTTAGTTATTATCCAGGGCTGCCGGCAAGGGGGGGTCAGGGGAGGTCCGTCGAACCCCCCTGGGCTTTTAAAAATTGATTAAAATAAAACAATATCTGTCTAAATCCTTAAATTTCACAATATCTCCGAGGAATTTAAATAAGTATGATTATTATTTAGTAACTAAAGTAGTGATATTTTTATTTGTAATTTTTAATTAAATTATTTCTAGACTAGTAAATTGACCTAAACTTTTTGACCCCCCCTACATTTTCTGGCTGCGGCCCTGTTATTATTCCATGTAGAGGTAGTTCTTATTATTTTTGCTAAATGCAATAAATTTTCCTTTACAACTAAAAAAAAAATTAAATATTTTATTTTAAGAATTGCCACTAAAATTCTTATAGGTTTAGTAGAAAATGGAAAAAAATAAAACTATTATTTTATATTAGTATGTAATTACATAATTAATATTATAAGTGTCAATTTCATAGAAATCTGTTTTTCTTTTAATACATAATTTTCACTGACTGGAAAATGGGATTTACTGATAAAAAGCAATAATAAATAAAAAAAATATTCATAATTGTAAAGTTTATTCCGTAAAATTATAAAAGCATAAAAAATGGTGTAATTGGTGTTTGCTTTTAGGCTTTTAAAAACAAATATTATTTGTTGGTACCCGGACCTAGAAAATTAAAATATCCTTGATTTTTTATAAAAATATTTGGAAATATTACTACAAAATTTGGTTTCAGGCAAATTTTTACATGTTTAATTTATGGTGTTTGCACTTGACATTCTTAGTCGTTTATTGGCACCCAGTTCATAAATATATACCTACCTTTAATTTTGTTTTTATCGCGTTTATAGGCGTGTCAACAATATTATTATTAATTAGTTTAAAAATAGATATTTTATATCAAATTATTTAAATGATACAATCCTAGATAGATATTACTAATTGGTTTTGCTAAAGTAAATAACCCATGATTTACTTTCTACTTTGAAATTTTAGTAGATATAACAGCTCTTCTTACTCTTTTTCCGGATGTGCTTGTATTTCCATATTACATCTTTAGAACATCTTATTTCATGTAATATAAGTTACATCACTTTTTTTATTTCATATCTGGCTTTTATTTTTAAGCTCGACACTATCAGAAATGTTTTATCATGCAGCCGATTTCACTGATTACTTAATTGTAATTTTAAATATGTATATCAGCACTTAATGAAAAGAGAACCGTAGAAAATTTGTTCACTCTCTTTTTTTTCTATTGACTTTTTTATCTTTATGACAGCCCACAAAGGTTTGTACGGAGCCTAAGTACAAAGTATCATGGCTTTTAGGTGTTAAACCCATTTTCCCCCGTTTCGTCAACCTTGTCCAAGTACCGAAACATGCAGATATTGCATTTCCAGCACGCGTATTGGCATCGTCTTCTATGGCACGATGCAACCTTAGAAAAATGTACGCGAAAAACGATTGCTCATAATTCTCTTTTGCTTTAGACAATACCTGATAAATATGAAAGCGCCTGAATGAAGTAGATTTTGTCACGAGTAGAAGGGACAATATCTCCTGTTTCTTCGACTCATCGTGTCGATGTTGTTTGTATTAATTTGCAGTTTAGCAACAAGCATCTATACTTTGCTCCTGGTAAGTCCTGGTTAGTAATATCACAAAAATATCTGCGTTTTCCTTGAAATTAGAGACATTTTAAATATTTGCATAAGTAAATTGTTGAGTGAAACAATTTCAACAGGCTATGGTTTTTAGAAAGAAAAAAGGAAGAACATTTTGCGAAATTTGGGATTTGACGATAAAATTAAATTCATGAGAGTTTAATTTTTCCCAGGGGGTACCCGAAAAATCAACTTTTTTCGCAAATTTCAAAATGATTTTTTTACTAAAACGTTCTTTTTGAGGCGAACAGCATCAATACAAAATTGTGATAATCCTAAAGCTGCCACTGACTAGTAACCAGCTAGTTCTTCTTACTACTAACCAAAACTAACAGAACTAGAACTAAGAATCAGTTGTGGTTAGTAGTAACCCGAACTAACCAAAAAGAAGGGGTACTTATTGACCAACGTATAGAAAAATACATCTAATGCAAAATCTGACTAACTGTTTTTTTATGTATTACAATAAAAAAATAAATTAATGAAACAGAACATTTAAATTTAATTTTTAAAGTGGATATTGCCCCTCAGAATGGAGAAATTTTTCGCATTAAATGCTACTGCATTTAGATGCTTCAATATTCAGTACGTGGTTTCCTAATGCAGGAGAGAATGTCGACCCTTTTATGGGCAAATCGTTGGAACACTGTCTCCCATAATTTGATATGCATTTTTCTAAGGTTGAGTCGTGCCACATGAGACAATGGCAATACGCTTACAGGACCTTTTAGACAACGTGGTTGTGCCACCACTGACAAACAGGGCAACATTCATGAAAAAAAATAACCACAACAGTATTTTTGTAGAGTAATCCCCAAAGTATCCTCTATTCTTTCAGAAATATTTTGTTTTTAGTTTTTTTTTTCCAAATATTCACTAGAAGTGGATATATTAGCATATCATGACTGACTGCTGAACAATATTTTTACGGGGACTTCCATTTTGGCCTCCGAAAAGTGAACAGTGAAGGCGTAGAATAATCGTGTTTTTAACGCAACAGGAACTCCTGATGCCTTTTTTCTGCATCACACGTGGCAGTGGGACCTTGCGAAAGTCAAAGTACATAATTATTATGTGGGGAAAAAAAGGGCCCTGACAGAAACAGGTTATGCCTACGTCGTGGTTTTTCGCTTTTAAGTATCTAGACGTACCTGTGAAGAAAAACTTATACCTTTTTGTTATTATTTGGATGATTTTCCATAACTAAAAGCCAGACGATAAAATCATCCCTCGAATCTACGGGCAATGGACGCCTGATGGAAGCCCGAATTATTTAAATCAAACAAGACAAGGCTATACCATATTTTCTGCGAAAATACTTTTGTAGTTATTTTCTGTGTAGATGTTGAATGTTATTAAGAATTTTTTTTTGTAAATACAGTCAAAGCTCCTTATTCGCGCTTCCATCATTCGCGTTTTAACTATTCGCGGATTAAAAATATTCGACCCAAATCCTATATTTACGGCTAAAGATGTCTTTATTCGCTGATCAAATCGATACATAGGTACATACACATTGATAAAAATGATTCAGAAGTTGCTTGAATCGCAAGATAAAGACTGAAACCGACTTGGGGGAAATGTTAAATTCACCTCCCATTGAAGAAGAGGCTTCAACAAGCACGGGAAACGTGATATTTAATTTGAGAGATCTTAGTGAAGGTTCAAGAATGGCAAATGAGCTTTGTAATTTATTTATGAAAATTGATCCGTCTGTGGAACAAAGTCTTATTTTTAAGAGGGAAATTGTTAATGCCACTACTGAATCACTCTGAATTCAAAGAGCTTTAAAAAACTGCCAAGCAAGAAAAAATTACAAAATTCTTTAAACCATTGCCTAAGCCTAAAGATAATAATTAATCAATATGGTCAAAATGTTCAATTAAATTTATTTATTTAAATATTTGTTTTTTATTTTGTCACATAGGAACGTATCTCTTATAATCTCATATAAATTACCATTCCATGTTCACGGTTTCTGTATTCGCGGCATATTTACTGAACATATACCCCGCGAATAAAGAGCTTTTACTGTACAACAGAAATAATACTAAATATATTTTTAAAAATTTATAAAATTGAACTAATTCAATCCAGGATTTCCTAACATTCACCCACTACCTTAGCAACGTCTAAAGTATATAGAAACCTAATTACCAGCCTTTAATTAATACCATTTAAGAAATTAATCACTGCCGGTACATAATCAGCTGACTAAGAATGTCACATTCCGGGTTGTTATTAATTTTTTACGGGTATACCAATATCCGTATCGGATTACTTACAAAGAAGCAAAAACTGACCGTGATCTTGATAATATCTTAATGAAGATTGAAGATCCGGATATAAAAATCGTATGGGGATTTTGAATTAATTTATCCAACTTGGTATTATATCATAATAGATAATTACATGGGGAAACGGTATTTTTTATAGTTTCAAAATCTTCCACATTACTTTTTATTAATTTAAATTTATTTGTTTTTATAAAAGATGTTGGTTACTTATGTCAGTAAGTATGGTAAAAAAATGATAAATTTGTAAAAAATCTTATATCTTTTTATGCCTACAGGGATGTGCAAAGTTTGGAAGATTTCTTGCATGAAATTGTTTTTGTGTAATTTTTTTTTCTATGCACTCGTACTTTTTTATTTTTAAAAATTAATGCAATTCTTTTTAGAATATGATATGCAGTTGCCCGGTTCTTTTAGTAAATATTTCAGTAAGTTTCAAGGTGCCAACCGTAAAAAAATTGCCAGTAGACAATTCACTTGACCCAAAAAAACTTTAGTTAAAACATATCCCACCAAAACCACTTGTGTAAAATAGGGGCCAAGTTCCTATCCAAAAATCTCGAATCTCTTAAAGTACTGAGATCTTAAATTAGACAAAGTTCTCTCCACAATCGGTTTAATTTTAGATCTCAGTAGGTTAAGAGGCCAAGATTTTAGGAACTCGGCCCTTATTTACCATAAGTGTTTTTGGTGAAATCTCCTTTCATTTTTCTATGTTTAATGAATGGAAAAAATTCCGGGGGGGGGAATCTTATGTCTGTTGTTTTTCTCAGTAGATCTTGCACTGTAAGTAGAACCTAACCATTGGACTGAGTAGATAGTACAGTACATTCCATAATAATTCGTTCATTTCTTGTTTTACCTGCTACTGTTAGTTGTAGAACTCAATAAACTTTGGGTACCCGCATGTAGGTCCGGACTTAAAATTTTCTTAATTTATTATTGAATCTACTTTTTGGTATATTATGTAGGTTAAAGGCAAATTGTAGGGTTCAATATAAAGCAGAGTCTTTTCATCTTAGTTCATCAGTCGATTGTCAAAGTATTTTTGTGTGTGTTATTGAGCATCCAAAATAGCTAACCTAAACTATTAGTGGATACTGGATACTGCTCTGTTTATGGCGCTGCTGCAAGGCAGTTTGCCAGCTCTCCCCGTTCCAGACACACGTTGTTGTCAACGTGAGCTTTCCCGAGCTTTGTCGGTGGAACTTCTGGATCGTCGGGCTCTGTAACCCCCAGAAATTCCGAACTTTTCCAAAACTTGAATTTTTAGCAAAAAACAAATTATCGATGCAGGGCACAAACAATGGCAGTCCGACCAAGGACTGCTTCTGGTATCACGCATAACCGTTTTCTGTCAGTACTGCCCCTCCCTGCTAAGCGCGCAACCATCTTCCGCCTTTAGGAAAATACCTCGTGCGTGAGGCCCTCAGAAAGAAACAGGTATAGGAATCTTCGTTCACAGCGCTTAGCCTCAGAAGAAGGACTCCACCTTCAGCCGCCTTCCCGGAAAAAACTATGAAGTTTTTAACTCGCGAGCACTTCACTGATCGGAGGTTAAACAGGAACTGAACCTAAACTATTGATATTAGTAGGTAATCAGGACGTGTACCCGTTTACTACCGTGCCTACACAATAGATATTTGTCAGACAACTTATTTATGGCTGCGTTTTCCACTAAGGGTTGTCATTTAAATTTTATTGCGGCCAAGAAAGCAACGAATTATTTTATAATGTACCATACGAAATTTGCTTATTTTTCGCGCCTGGTTTGAGGTCTATTAATATGACAATTTTCTTTGTTTAGTGAATAGAATTCTGCCTTTATTTTAAATTCTAAGGCAATTATCTCAGAAAGTCAGGTTCAATCAGATTTCATAATTCTATAACACTTCCTAAAAAATACGATATTAAGGCTTTCCGAGTGAGAATGTGCAGTTTGTAAAATTTTTCTTGTGTCCTAAAACCTACTTACATAACAAATTTCAAGTTTCTATCCCCTCGAAAAGTGCCCCACAATTTTGTTGTATAAATCAGTCAGTCAATACAAATGGGCGATTTTTAAAATAGAATATCTCAGAAACCACTTAACATAACTTTCTTAATATGTCTATATATATAATAAGAATACCTATGTGAATTTACATACCAAATTGCATATCTTTATGTAAAACGAGACCAAAGTTATAACAGGGGGAAAAATGTGCCGAAACATTTCGTGTAATATACATACGTTCGTGTGGTAGGCCGGAATTTGGCCTGGCGAAATAACCTGGGCCTAGATTTATAGATTATAAATTTAAAAAAAAAATAAATACGTTATTTATAAATTTCAGTAAGTTGGTGAACCTCGCTGTCAAAAAGAAAAATTGCAACAAAAGGAACTTTACGCAAAAAAATTGAAACTGTGAAATCACCCTAAGACGAGACATAAATAAAGAGTGAATATTAAGTGCTGAAAAATTATTATAGGTATAAATTTTGATTTTAAATGTAATACAATTTCAACACACAAATTAGCATGTTATCGATATTCTCGATAAACTGTTAAAGAGGTATATTACTTTTTAATGTTTCACATGATCTAACAAAATCAGCGCATTAATGATGTTATTTCATGATAATGACTACAATAACCCAGTTAATAGAAAATAAATAAACATAAGGTATGATTTGGCCAAATAAAAATATATCAGCACCTAGTAGTGTCTCATAAAAAATGTACGTAATCTAAAAATATACTTGCAACTTAAAAATAGTCACATAGTTGGTTTCCTCTGCGCTAATAATAAGATGCGTCAACGCGTTTCTTTTATACGAAATTAGAGTGATACATATTAATTCCAGGTGCAGATTAAAGGAAGGATACAAGCGTTACATCTTTCACACTCCACACTACTATAAATAGGGGATTCGACAAATCGTCTTCACCTTTATGAGTGCGTTTTTAAATTACGTGAAGCGATTTTGGGGATTTTTTAACCCCCTTACCCGTTGGTGAGATGTAAGATTTGGTTCGACTCCCTCCCCCCCTTTTTTCTCACGTGAGATCTTTCAAAATGCGTATATTAGAGTAAATACGTTCATCTGTGCTTGATTGCGTTGGATTTATTAAAAAAAAACGTAATTGAGAAAATATCATTGTGTAAAATTGGCTTATTGTATTGTATTAGTTTGTGTAGGATTAGCTACATTTTAGTGGAAAAAAATGTTTTACTTATTTTAACCTAATTTTTTCGCAATTTTGCACTCACTGTTTTTTTCGAAAAAAAATTACGTGATATTTGTCGAGAACCCCCCTCCTCACCCCCACGTGATATTTGGTGAGATTCAGCTTGACCCCCTTTCCCCTTCTAAAGCCTCACGTAATTAATGAACGCCCTCTTATGACATCTCTATCTTTATGAGTAGGTATTGGGGCGTTTAGCCCAAAGACGACCTATTGAAAACTGGCTTGTAAAAGTCGCAAAAAGTATATGGTTTTGTAATGGGTTTCCTGTCAACTTATTTCAACAACCACAACTAACTAATAGTTACCTATGTATATATATATATATATATATATATATATATATATATATATATATATATATATATATATATATATATATATATATATATATATATATATATATATATATATATGTGTATATTGGTTGACACTGTCAGAATTTATTTGATTTGTGAAGTACCTATTCAAAAGTAATATTTAAGGGTATACAAAATTAAAGGTATACCTACAAAACCGAAAAAATGATTACTATCTAAACCTAATGAAAACCAATATCCTGAAAGATATAATAATTTCAAACAATTTTCTTCAGTAGCATTTTGTTGAAGACTTTGAAATAAGGCTACATTATTCTTGTAACAAATTAAAATTTTAACTTTTGGGACACCCTATATGCAATTTTAATTCTTTTAACTTTTTATAAAGAATTACTTTTCCTCAAAAAAATAAAATTTTTGGTCCTTTTGCCCTTTTGTCTACCCCATCCCGGACATACTGTATATATATATATATATATATATATATATATATATATATATATATATATATATATATATATATATATATATATATATATATATATATATATATATATATATATATATATATATATATATATATATATATATATATATATATATATATATATATATCCACACTTTTATTATGTAAAATGTATTTTCTTATAAAACTTGGACACACTTGCTCCATTCATTTATAAGTTTGTTAAATTTAAACTTAGCTATTTATAAATGGAAACAAATTAAATTCAGTTGTCCGATTTATTAAAAATATTTATGAAGTTGTTTGCTGATACAGAAAAGTTAATCAAAATAAATAATAAAGATGTATAAGAATATTTAGAACAAAAAACGTTATTTCTTAATTTTATTGTATTTATTATAAGTAGGTATTGGGGCGTTTAGACCAAACAGAACCATGTTACTTGTGTTGCTGTAATGTTTTAACGCATGTAAAAAATAATAAAGATCCCAAGATTACAGAAAAAAAATATATCTTTGTCAGTAAAAATGTAAACAACACCCTACAATCTTTTTATTTTTGCAGATTAAAAACCCAAGAACCTTTAACTAAAAAATATAAAAAACGAGATCCAAGAAACACACCACATCTAAAGTGTGTGTGTGTTTATATATATATATATATATATATATATATATATATATATATATATATATATATATATATATATATATATATATATATATATATATATATATATATATATATATATATATATATATATATATATATATATATATATATATATATATCATAGAAAAACATATTTCAAAAATAAACATATATATTTTTTTGTTTCAGAGAATCTACGTCCGCAAAATACCAGACGTCATCCCAAAATGGTTTTTCCAGTGCCTGCATCATCTGATGAAGTTGAAAGTGCATCTCTTCGTTTGCTTCTTCCTCCTCAACACAATGATTCCACAATTATTACAGTTAAAGTTAACCAAATCCTAGGTACTAGGAGAAGACGTTTTTTACAAGAGGGTACTTGGTATCTTTCAGAAAAAGATCCAAAATGGTGTGAAATAGACATTTCAAGTGCGGTTTCCTCGTGGCTTATGGGAGAGAAAAACTTAGGTTTAGAATTAGTTTGTGAAGGTTGTAGTAATAATTTAAATCCTCAAGACGCTGCTATAACGGCTTTGGTGCACACTCCCCAAAAAAGGTCAAAAAGATCTCTTCGTGGCCACGAAAGGCGGAGAACGGACTGCAGCGCAAGACCTCAAAAAGGCAAAAAGAAAAGATGTTGTAGACATGAAATGAATGTTACTTTTACAAAGTTGCCTTTTCCAGAAATGCGGCATATAGTGGAACCTAAAGTCTACGAAGCGGGGTTATGTCATGGATTATGCCCTCCGAATTTTAACTTCGCAACCAACCACTCAAGAATTCAAGGCCTAATGCATCAAATTCATAAAACTGCCAAACAAGAAAATCAAAAAAACATTATACCCAAAACATGTTGTGCACCGTCAAAACTAGGTGACTTAGATATATTGTTAGTTAGTAGAACAGACCCTACCAAATTAGTAGTTGAAAAGTGGGAGAATATGAAAGTTCTAGAATGCGCGTGTTCCTAATTAAATTTATTATCTAGCCAAAGACATTTTAGAATTTATTTAAATTACGGGTTGTACTGAGCATTTCTTATTTATTTTCTTGTCATTTTCTTAGGTTGTATAAAATAATAATAAGTTAATTTATTGATATTTGACCAGTATTAGAAAATAAATGTTATTTATTTTGTGTATATCATAGATTCAGTTACCATAAAAATACTAACGCTGCTTTTTCAATTTCTTTTCATGCAGTACATAAAAGAAGCGTTTCATTTTCCTAGTAAACGAATAAACAAGGAGACATTACTTTTTTGTGCTGTTTAATATAATAATTAAACCGAGCTTGGCTACTCACTCGAGAAGCTTTTTCAAGAATAACACTAGTTTACAGCTTTTCCCCAAAATTAAAATAATTTTAAAAAAATAATATTGACGAGCGAATTTTAAATTAAAAAAAAAAATATCGCGTAAATTAAATTTTACAGAATTACTAAAAAATAACAAAAAAGCAATTAAACATGGTTTATTTTACATTTTCCTAATATATTATCACGTCTGTCTCTTTAATAGTAAAACAGCAAAAAAGCTCCCCACATGGTTTACTACCAGAAATCTTTATAAAGTTATGAACACTTTAAACTGTATAAAATAAAAAGGGTTATGATGATCACTTACTCCTCCCTCACTTACTAAAAAGTTGTCACAGCATAAGTGTAAGTACTATATTTTATTTGTATTATGTTTTTTAGTTATTTTATGAGGTCTGTGACTAGCTTTTGCTTAAAAATGTTCCTTTATTTCATTTAGAGCAACAACAGAAACCCTTACGCATTCCATTATTTAATCAGAGACCGTTTTGAGCAGTACAGTACATTTCACAATAATTCGTTGATTTCTCGTTTCACCTGCTACTGTTAGTGGTAAAACTCCATAAACTTTGGGTACCCGCATATAGATCCGGACTTAAAATTTTCTTTATTTATTATTGTCCCTACTTTTTGGTATATTATGTAGATTAAAGGCATATTGCAGCTGTTCAATATAAAACAGAGTCTTTTCATCCTAATTCATCAGTCGTTTGGAGTTTGTCAAGCTGTGCGTTAGCTAAGCTAAACTATTGATATTAGTACAATAATTAATCAGGACCTCTACCCTTTTAAAAGGTGCGGTGCCTACACAAATAGATATGTGTCAGGCAACTTATTTATGGCTGGGTTTACCACTGATGGTTGTCATTTAAATTTTATTGCGGTTGAGAAATCAACGAATTATTGTGGAATGTACCATACTTCAGATTTTTAAACGAAGCTTTAGAATTATTCGGTCAAATGTCCACTAAATATGTAACATAAAGCCTTTCGAAGAGAATGGTTGGTATAAACCGCTTGGTAATTAGTGGTTATGTCAAGTGTCGTCACGGTTACCAATGCCCTTTACGTGGACAAATTGTTTTTAACTACAGGTTTAAATTTAAAAGTTAGTTTACGTTTCTATTTTATACTTTATACTGGTTAAAATTAAGGATATCCTAATTGGTGGCAAAAGCACAAAAAAGTACTAGAAGAATTTAACAACAAGTTGGCTGTCGAAAAATCGGCAACCACTACATTTACATCCTTTCGCATATAACTGATCGTTATTAAAAATTGTTTCTTCATTCATTTTATTTTCAAATTAAAGTCATACAAAAATATATTAATATAATAATTAAAATGGGCTTAAAAATACCGCTCGAATTTCTTGACAAACCATCAAAGTGGAAAACCAAGTAAAACGTCATCTGTTAACTTCATGTAACCTTGCTCCAGAGCAGGGTTACTCACGGTTTAAACCGTGACGTAAATTGACAGAAATTTATGTCGTCACAGTTAAAACCGGAGCTCGCTTTGACGCATTAAACATACCATAGTTAAAACCAGCCTTCCTTTGGAAAGACTTATAATAAATGAAGAAAGTCAACGACTTCGTCAATATTCATATTATTTAACAAAAAAAAAAATACATTTTACTATTTTTAATAAACAAATTAAAATGACGCTGATATGAAAATTTAAAGTATTTAATATTCCGAATTAGCTTTGCTTGCTCCGGGACCACGCGACATGAAAATCTACTCAGTCCGCTCTCATCTGAGAAATAATACTGGAACATAGCTATTGCAGATATAAGAAAACTTGACGTGACAAAAAAATGCTTTTGTGTTAAGATACGGGCGTAGTAAAAGTAAAAAAATATTTTTGGTCTAGGGGCGAAGAAAAAATAAAAATTTGGAAATCGTCGTTTTATTCTATAAAAACGGATTAAATTTTGAAAAATAACAAAATCTAGACGTGATAGAAAATAATGATCTGGGAGAAAACAAAGAATAAAAATTTGTAAACTAGTGTAATTTAGTTTATACAAGGTGCACCAAAAACTTGGTACAAACGATATTTTTGTTCTTTCAAATAAAACACGCCTTTTTACTTTTAAAATGTGTGTTCTATAATTGATTATAGACACATTTTATGCAGATACTATTTTTAATATTTTTTTATTTTCTAGAAATATCATTTAATGAAAAAATAGTATTTGGCTTTTTTCCAGGACACAAATAATTATTACATATTAATAAAAATACTTTTTATTAATAAATTAGGAGTTAATTTACTCTTAAAATACTATATTAAATAGCATGTATAAATGTATAATTTCAAATTTTAAATATTTGAAAGAAATTAAGTTCTGCTATACATATTTTAAAATTATACAAAATTTGTGTTTATTAATATTAAACCAAAATCCTTATCTGAAGGATGCCTAATATTATTTTCGACTTCCAGTTAATGGGATTTTTTTTTGATAATTTCAAACCGTTTCTATATTATATGGGAAGGTAACATTTTTTAATAAGGCAAAAAGCCAGGACCGAAAAAACGAAACTTTGTTTTAAATTACAGTTTCAAATCTCCATGTCAATTGCTTACTATAAGAAGTAAGTAATTTAGAGTGGAAAGTATATTACATAAAAACTAAATAAAACCAATTGTAGAATTTTAATTTAAAAAACTATATCAGAGTTTGTTCTGGTAAAAAACCACAAGCTGTTGTTTGTCTCATCTTTTTTAGTACACTTTCGAAAATTTAAGTCTCTTCTTAGCTTTTAAGATTTAAAAGTTCGAATGGGAAACAGAGACTTTTCGGTACGTAAAAAATATTTAACAACTTATATTATAAAAATAATATAATGTTAAATTTGCCCTTGGTCGTTTCGTGAAAAAAACTAAACTTTAAGGAAGTTTAACCTTGTGGTTAAAACAAAATAAAAAAGAAGGAAGATTAAAACAAAAATTATCTATAAAAAATATCAAATAACCAAATCTCCGTTGGCCGCCACTCTCCCTTCGGTCTGTGTATTTATCTTACGAGTTAACCCAGTAATTTAAAAAAAATTGTTTGTAAACTTCACGTGTACTTCCTATTGTAAAACATAGTCCGAGAGCAGGTGACATCAACGGAACTGCAGTAACCGGTGTTAAAAATTCTACTTTACTTATTAATTTGCTTGATAAGCGAAATTGGACTATTTAAAAATGTATATACTTCCGTATCTTAAATATAAATTAATTTACTTCCATATTTAACTTAAAAAATTAAGTGTGGCCAGTAGGCTGTCAAATAATTATTACAATTGCCGTAACCTTGTTTTGTTAAATATGAGAGAGGGCTAAACTGGATTTAACACTGAAATAAGAAACTGTTAATATTTTACATTGTCTTGATTGTTTTTTGCTTATAGATAATAATAAAATCCATTAAATGTATAATAAATTCCTTCTAGGAGAGTTCTGCTTTGTTTTCTAAATGTTTTAAAGGTAACAAAAAGTAAAGTCAAAATGATTGCAAAATATTGTACTCAAATTTAACCTCCAAATTCTTTAAACTTTTTATACAGTTTTTGAAATTAAAGTGTATTTTGGTAACTTAATAATAGGTAATAACCATATAGTTAATACTTAGTTGTAGGAAAATAGTAAATTATTTTATTTTTGTAAATATTGGTAAATAGGTAATTTATTAAGTATATTTATTAAGTTAAGTTTTAAGCAAACAGTATCAATCTGAACATCGAATTAACCAATCACCCAAATATACTTAAAATAACTTTAATACTGAAATATTTTCAAACATCAAACACGTTTTTGGAACGCTTTCGTATTTTTGCAAAAAATAATTGCGGAAACGCAGAACAATCGACATCCGAGGGCTTCTAGTGATGGTGTACTTAGAAGTCTAGTCGAGAAGTGTGTTTCCTGCGAAAAATAGTTAGAAGGCTTCAAAAAACATTTAAGCGATAGCTTATTTGACGTGGAATGCAAATTTGAGAAAGGCGTTTTGAGGATTTTTTCTGCCAATAAAATTTGCAATTGTTATTAACAAAAAACGGAAAAAAGAAGCCATTTCGATTTTTGATGATAACTCAAAAACCATAAGAGATAGCAAAAATTGCAAAGAATATGAGAGGGGCTCTACGAAGCGAAAAATTTTTACGACAATTATTTAAACATTTTTTTTAATGCACAATGAAAACGAAATTTCGAAACAATTTTGTTAATTAACAATTGTCTAACTTGTTGAAAAATTAACTTTAAATTAAATTTTTAACGGGAATAAATTCTTTGAAGTGTTCTGAACACCCCATTATTTTTTAAAAAATTTCAATTAATATTTAATATTTTAAAAAGAATTATTTAGTGTGACGTACTCGGTTTTGACTTTGAACGCGCCACCAAAAATGTCGCGCGGAGGCCCATTTTCAGCGTTAAATTAAAATAATAAATTATAGAGATAGAGTCCGGGAAACAAACTTTTTTTTGGAAATTTCCTCCCCTTTCAGGATCTTTTTTGCAATTTCCGCTTCTCCTATGGTTTTTGAGTTATCATGAAAAATCGAAATGACTTCTTTTTTTTTTGTTTTTTGCTAATAACAATTGCAATTTTTATTGGCAGAAAAAAATGAGCTACCGCTCATATTTTTCGAAGCCTTCTAACTATTTTTCACAGGAAACACACTTCTCCACTAGTCTATAGTAGGAGTGCTGGTGAACAATTTTGAGTAGGTTCTTGGGGCACTTTGAAAATTTGTGTAATTATTGTCCTTGAAGGACCCCTAAACATAAAAGTCAAGGTCTGGCTGAAGAGTAGCGACTCCCTACCAACCCTTGAATTAAAAATTAGTTGGGTTGATTGAACCTCGTTATTCTCATACGGATTTGCGCCAGTTTGCGGCGGCCACGATATGATGTTCATTATCTGTAACTCAGTTTGATACTGTTTAAAAAGTGGTTAAATTATGATTTTTCGTTTTTAATGAATCCAATAAAATGCGAATATTTACTGTGATATATTTCTGTTAATTAGCTTATGCCTATATGTATAATTTAAATATGTATTTGTATTTATCCATCAATGTATGTATGCGTGTTGGTAAACCCACAAACTTAGAGAACTTTAGTTTTGATCCAGTTTCTTGTCTCGCTTTGCCAGTAGCGTGCATAGGGGTAACGTCCGAAGTTTTATTTAAAAAAAAATTGTACGTCACGTTTTTTCATCTGAAACGATTTTGTAATTTAGCAATTAAAACTACACGAAATACACAGTTATTTAGGAAAAATATACTTTTTTAAAAGTTCAATACTCTGTATAAAAAAACAAAGCGGTTTTTTTTATCTTTTATCGTACCTTTTGTTTAGGACCTATGTTTATATACATATTTTGTCTGTAAAATAACTACGAAAAAACACCCTCAAGTTTGACCACGTTCTACATACCTAATCAACACTCTGTACATACTGATCTTAACATCTATGATTCCTAAATATGAATGAAGAGATTTATATATTTTAAGATATTAATACGCGGCCCGGCGGCGACTCTAGTAATTTTGGTGTCCTGTATGTTGGTTTATAAATGTACGTGGGACCCATGCCAAATTTAAGGAAGCTCTCACTGGCAATACTAAAAATGGTTTTTTGAAAAAGTTCGATATTACGTGCATAGGGATCTCAGACACTATCAGAGATAAAGGAACGGTAAAAAACGGACAATTTTGTTGATAAATTAGCAATTTTGGTGCCTGAGACAATTTGAAAAACACTAAAATGCTGCATTTTTACAAATATGCTGAAACTTTTTTCCTAAAATCTTTTAAATCCATCCAAAAAATTACAAAGCTACTCTTTTTAGACTTTAGCTGTAAATTTTTTAAAATTATAATATTACAAAGTCACATTTTTTTATAAAAATGAAGTGATATATTTGTTTCATTTTTGTCCCGTTTATTTTTAATAAAAATGTAGTGAATGATTGTTATTATTTGACTTTTTCAGGTGTAAATATAATTTTAATTCTTTTTTCCCTAATATAGATAATTAAAAGTGACATTAAGACGTTTTTTAGTTACTTAAATTTTATACTTTGAGATTACAAAATGAAAATTCATACAAAAAACATTCGCAAGCTTTTTTTGCAATTTTAAAATATTTTTTTTATATTATAATATATTAGGTATGCCCCCAAGAGCTTTCCTTTATTTTAGATAAATAGGATCAACTCCTAGAGTCGCCACTGACAGAAAAAATAACAAAGGAGCAAGCGGATTTTACAAAAAAAAAAAGATTGTTTATTTATATTATATTAAATAGTTTTTGAAAATGATTTTGAAACGCAAATATTCGGACCTACTTTTAATAAATTTTGATCGGAACAATAATTTAAAAAATTTAGAAAATTTGAAAAAAACGGTAATCCAATGGATTTATGCAAAGTTCTCTATTAGAGTGTGTTGTAGCATTTATGTTTAATCTGTTTGTAATAATACCACCTAATGATAATGTTATAAGTATTATTTTTGTTTACTCATTTTTATAATGCTCGTCCTTTTGTATTTACACTGATGTTTATATTTCTAGTTTTTAATTCATTATTTTTTTATTGTTATAATAAAATATCTTTTTTAAAAACACAGTTGTTTTTTTAATCACCCGGCAATGGTACATTACTTAAATTGAAATTCTTAATCCTTAACACTATGACCTGTGATTTACTAACAGGTATAAAAGAGTATAGAAAGATTATCCGGAAACAGAAAACACATATATTTTCAGTGATAAAGAAAACAAAACATCCACTAATGCCGGCCATACATG
Source organism: Listronotus oregonensis (assembly GCA_019359885.1). Taxonomy (NCBI): domain Eukaryota; kingdom Metazoa; phylum Arthropoda; class Insecta; order Coleoptera; family Curculionidae; genus Listronotus; species Listronotus oregonensis. The sequence goes on from JAHBCN010001152.1 coordinate 72,103, forward strand.
CTACGGTCTACCGGAGACGTCCACCTGTTAACAAAGGTTAAAAAAACTGCACAGGTCGGTTCCAATACACGATCCGGTCTACCTGCACAGGTAGACCTCTCTGGTAGAGCATAGCGTGTATGGCCGGCATTAGAAGTGACAGCGTATAGTAAACCTGTGAGTGTGTGCACGTTTTGCAGTCACATGCGCAGGTTTTCAAGAATAACGTAAGGCCTATATATCAATGTCAATGCGTCGTCTTCTCCAACCGATGCCATAGCGAAACACAAATGTCCTCAAAAAACGCGTGCATTGAGTCCTTTCGCATTCACCATAAAGTCCGGATTTAGCACCTTGTGATTTCATCTTTTGGATCGCTGAAACATGCATTGGGCGATTTAAAATTTCAAGACGATAATAATGTTGCCGAGTGGCTTTGCGCCCAACCAAAAACATTAGTCGCATTATAACATCCCCCCACAACGATGGCAAAAGTGCGTAAAAATGGAGAGCGAATATGTGGAAAAATAATAAAAAAATATGAAATAAAAATTATAAACTCATTGCATCTATTAAAAGAATAGTCAAATGATTAGAATCTGGAATAAAAATATCCGTTGTTTGCCTGGATTTCGTTAATAATGTGTGAAATTACCTCGATAATATTTTCAGAAAAACTATCGATTGGTTTACCATGGTTTGTTGTTCTGCTTTATGCCGTATCACGTAAAAATTGTTTTTAAATAGATGTTTTTTATTTTTTGGCGCTGATCACAAATTTTACGTCAGTTTTTTTGCAAAAAAACTCTAGTTTTGAAGAGATGGGGCCCCACTTTGACCTAATCTCAAAACCGCACAATATTTCCTAAAATTGCTCCCTCTTAAAACCGGTTACACCCAAAGTGGATGATTTCATGATAAACCACATACTATTTTACGAGATAATTTTTACTCCTTAAAAAATGCTATTTTTACTTTCAAAATAAGTCACTGAACACAATTCAAATTTTCATAGTTGGCGCTTTTCAGTTGTTTGGCGGGTCGTGACGAAAGTGAAATAAGATCTTTTAGAGTTGTTTTTTGTTAAAAATGATGACTTAATAATTGTGAAAATAAGTTTATTCTGGAATTTTAGGAAAGATTTTGCAATTTTAAAGTTAAGTTAAAGTGGAGACTCACAACTTAAAAATTAGAAATTTCTTCAACAAACTACATTTAGATTAGTAATCAGCGTCCAAAAGAATCTCAAAGATAAATTTCAATAAAATCGTCTATGGGTAGGGTAAGTAAAAAGTTTTCATGAATGTTTTTGCCTTGTGGGATCTAAACATCTAGGATCTTTATTTCACGAGATTTCACGAGATTTCAGCCTAGATTTGTCTATTTACTACCTCCTTAGATAGAAAAGATATATTTTAAAGTACGGTATTGTGTAATTCATGGAATTTATTTGATCTGTTTACAATACAAAGAACCCAAAGACAACCCATTCATCGAGGTCGGAATATTTAAGTACCTGAAAGCAGAACTGGGTAGGAATCGAATTCAGAAATCGATTCTTTTTTAAGGATCTTAAAGCTGTAATTGGATTACCTTTGAAAAATAGGATCCGTGTTCCAGATTCCTTATATAATCTTAAAATGATCCGGAATCGATTTTTTTAAAGGATCCAATTCCAAAAGGAATCGATTCCGCATATTTCTAATTTGAGATAAATCGGTTTATAAATGCCAAAATCCGCCATTTTGAATACGGCATTTTATAAATTTTCTTTCGAAATTTTGACCTAGCAACCTTAAAATCCCTTATATCCTGAATCTGAGGCAAATAGGTTTATAAAGGCCAAATCCGTCATTTTGAATCTTTCGTTTTAAATTTCCAAATTTTTATCTAAGATTCTTAATCAGTATTACAGTAGGTAAAAATAGGATCCGTGTTCCGGATTCCTTATATAATCTTAAAATGATCCGGAATTGATTTTTATTAAAGGATCCAATTCCAAAAGGAATCGATTCCGCATATTTCTAATTTGAGATAAATCGGTTTATAAATGCCAAAATCCGCCATTTTGAATACGGCATTTCAAATTTTCGAAATTTTGACCTAGCAACCTTTAAAATCCCTTATATCCTGAATCTGAGGCAAATAGGTTTATAAAGGCCAAAAATCCGTCATTTTGAATCTTTCGTTTTAAATTTCCAAATTTTTATCTAAGATTCTTAATCAGTATTACAGTAGGTAAAAATAGGATCCGTGTTCCGGATTCCTTATATAATCTTAAAATGATCCGGAATTGATTTTTATTAAAGGATCCAATTCCAAAAGGAATCGATTCCGCATATTTCTAATTTGAGATAAATCGGTTTATAAATGCCAAAATCCGCCATTTTGAATACGGCATTTCAAATTTTCGAAATTTTGACCTAGCAACCTTAAAATCCCTTATATCCTGAATCTGAGGCAAATAGGTTTATAAAGGCCAAAATCCGTCATTTTGAATCTTTCGTTTTAAATTTCCAAATTTTTATCTAAGATTCTTAATCAGTATTACAGTAGGTAAAAATAGGATCCGTGTTCCGGATTCCTTATATAATCTTAAAATGATCCGGAATTGATTTTTATTAAAGGATCCAATTCCAAAAGGAATCGATTCCGCATATTTCTAATTTGAGATAAATCGGTTTATAAATGCCAAAATCCGCCATTTTGAATACGGCATTTCAAATTTTCGAAATTTTGACCTACCAACCTTAAAATCCCTTATATCCCGTGAATCTGAGGCAAATAGGTTTATAAAGGCCAAAATCCGTATGTCATTTTGAATCTTTTCTTTTAAATTTCCAAATTTTTATCTAAGATTCTTAATCAGTATTACAGTAGGTAAAAATAGGATCCGTGTTCCGGATTCCTTATATAATCTTAAAATGATCCGGAATTGATTTTTATTAAAGGATCCAATTCCAAAAGGAATCGATTCCGCATATTTCTAATTTGAGATAAATCGGTTTATAAATGCCAAAATCCGTCATTTTGAATCTTCCGTTTTAAATTTCCAAATTTTTATCTAAGATTCTTAATCAGTATTACAGTAGGTAAAAATAGGATCCGTGTTCCGGATTCCTTATATAATCTTAAAATGATCCGGAATTGATTTTTTTTAGAGGATCCAATTCCAAAAGGAATCGATTCCGCATATTTCTAATTTGAGATAAATCGGTTTATAAATGCCAAAATCCGCCATTTCAAATTTTCAAATTTTGACCTAGCAACCTTAAAATCCCTTATATCCTGAATCTGAGGCAAATAGGTTTATAAATGACAAAAACCGTCATTTTGAATCTTCCGTTTTAAATTTCCAAATTTTTATCTAAGATTCAGATCAGTATTACATTGAAATAATCTTAAAATGAAATTGAAGAATCCACACCTTCCGCAAGATGTGATTTTTATAAATGCCAAAATCCGTCATTTTGAATTGTTTTTCAGGTCCTAGAAAAACATTATTTAAATGAAACATTTTTCTCAAATTTCCAAATTTTTATCTAAGATTCTTAATCAGTATTACAGTGTGGTATCCTTAAAAGCGGAATTGATTTTTATAAATTCTACTTGCATTTGAGATAAATCGGTTTATAAAGTTGTCTTCCGTTTTAAATTTCCAAATCGATTCTTAATCATACATTTTTTAATATGTTAAAATGATCCTTGAAGATAACCCTGAGGGACTTTTAAATGGGGAATCCCGCATATTTCAATTTAAGATTTTTATAAATGCCAAAACTTTCATTTCAAATTTTCAAATTTTGATATTTCCTTATTCAGGGCAAATGGTTTATAAAGGCCAACATCCTTTATTTTGAATCTTTCGCTTTAAATTTCCAAATGTTAATCTAAGATTCTTAATCAGTATTACAGTAGGTAAGCAGAGAATCCGTGTTCCGGACTTATATAATCTTAAAATGATCCGGAATTGATTGTGATTAAAGGATCCAATTCCAAAAGGAATCGATTCCGCATATTTCTAATTTGAGATAAATCGGTTTATAAATGCCAAAATCCGCCATTTCAAATTTTCAAATTTTGACCTAGCAACCTTAAAATCCCTTATATCCTGAATCTGAGGCAAATAGGTTTATAAATGACAAAAACCGTCATTTTGAATCTTCCGTTTTAAATTTCCAAATTTTTATCTAAGATTCAGATCAGTATTACATTGAAATCTTTAAATAAGAAAACACACCTAAGATGTGATTTTTAAACAAAATGTGTTGTTTTTCAGGTCCAGAAAAACATTATTTAAATGAAACATTTTTTCATAACCATAGAGTGTGGTATCCAAAAGCGGGCATAAATTCTACTTGCATTTGATCTTAAAAGTCGTGATTTCTAGCTCGATCTTCATAATTTTTTAATGTTATCCTTGGGAACCCTGAGGGACTTTTAAATGGGACATTTTGTTATTTCTATTCAGGGTGTCTTACAACAATGAATTTAAAATGTTAATAAATTTTATATTCTGTAAGCAGAGAAACTATTAAACGGTTCTTGTGAAACTTCCTGTTAAATTACAATAAGATGCCCCATTTACAAGTTTTCTGAGGTTATCAAACAACTCAAAAATAACATATTTAAATTTTAAGAAAACTAATTTGGCTAAAAGTTACAGCACTTTAAAATGAGGCTAAAATTATATTTTGCGGCTAAGGCTCGTATCGTAGTTTACCCGGATTTGTGATCCGATAATAAGAATTGATTCATTTTTTTTTCCTTTAAAAAGAATCGTGATTCGTATTGATGATTAGATTCCTTTACGAGGATCTGGATCATTAAATTGATTTCTTTTTTGAAGGATCCGTCACAGCTCTGCCTGAAAGGAATTTCTTTGTAAAAAACCAAATTTTTAAAATATTCATAAGGAAAAATTAACATTTAAAATAAAACTACAATTAAAAAAAGTAATAGTGCTCTATTTGTAATTTAACAAAGAAATCAATTGCCATTTAGTGATGGTAACAAACTTTTATAAGGACTAGTATGTAAATTAAAGAAATACATGTTAGAAAATTGTAAGCACAAATTAATGCAGCCCTAAGTTTACAATAAAACATTTAAATCTAAATACACCCATTTTCAATGGACTTTTTTTGTAACTTTTATATATTTAATTTTTTTTATATTTTTTATAAAACGTATATAAATTTTTATTGTTTTTTTCTCACATTTTTATCACTTAAGACATTTACAAATTAAAATAAATGACAAGTAATATTAAATTCGGGACTAGTCTGTAAAATTACCTTCTACAAATGCAGCCCTTTAAAATGCAACATAAAAAAAAAATAAGAACAAAAAACGTGCTTACAAACTGGGACATTACAGAATTTGTTTTATTCAAGGTTTTATTCCTTGATGGTCTGGAAATATGGGTGGTAGCTGGCATGTTTCATGGATGTCTGGATCGTGGACAATGAAAAATTCCAACTGAGTTGCTGACGAGGGACGTTTTTCTTTTCACTCTCATACTGATTTAATACTTTTGAAACTTGCAAGTAGCAGGACTTCAATTCGGCATTTTTAATCTGAAACAATAAAACAGCTATTATGATTTTAGGTTGGTCGCCAAAAGTAATGTCATCAATTTTGGGCTAAGAGTAAGAAAAAAAGTATATAAACATTGCTCTTATTACTCAGTTAAAGTTTTCAAATATGTTACACGACTACAATGAAGTAAGCACTGGTTGCAGTGGCAATATTTTTGCCAAAAGGTTTTTAGCACGAAATTACCTGGTTCAAAAGCTTTAGCTCTTACTGATTTACCCGTGTGATGCCGACTTTTTGAGCGAGCTCAAGATAGCCCACGCCTTCAGGAGATTGCGGTTTTAAAGTGTTCTTTTTTGCCCTTGTACTAAATTAAATTTCATTTTTATGTCGTTAGAATACGTTCTTATTTCCGTCCATTTCACGCGGCTTAAATTCGGTATCATCTAGAGTCCTTAACCTGGTGGTCTTTTTGAAAGTTCTAAATAAGAGGAATTCGGTACCCTACCCTACCATACTATTGCTGTCTATTATATTATGCGTTCTGTATTTTTACACTGGTGATATGCTAGCCCGATCTGGTGATATCTGCTTTTAACGATCCGCGGCAGTGCATAACTTTTCCGTGGCTGGCTGTTCCTAAACCTTTGTAGATTGGCCTGGTATCTTTAAACTTCCTAGCAGTACAGTTTAGCTTTTTCTATCCTTAGGACAGCCCAAAAAGGCTTTTACACAAGAGAAGTAAGTTTAAGAAACCTAAACAACACCGCTGGTTGCACGACAGCCAAGTTTTTCCAACATGAAACTAGCTGAAGCGCATCTTCAACAATCCTTTGCTGTAGAATGACAGGTATTCCATGGGTTAAATAAGAAACAATACATCTAACCAGTGGATATAAAAAATCTGCCATAACAAAATATAACTGATAATTACTTTCAGGGTTGTAAAAAATCATGATTTTTTTAAAAATCAAAAATCGCGATTTTAAAAAAATCATGATTTTTTTGTTTTTTTTTGTAAATAGCACAATCGAAGTTTGTAACGTGTCCTTATTCTTAAACATTCTCCTATCTACTAATATTTTTCGTTTTTATAAACTCTTATATTAAATATTTACCGCGAGAAAGCACTTGCACTTTCTTGAAAATTCCTGTCAGAACACGCAGATTTACCGGTCTACATGGGCATAATGAACCCATAGTATGTGCAACAGTTACTGCAGAAAATGGCTCCTCCTTTCTATTCGACACTGTAGATACAACTGGGCATCCACATACATCCGACTACCTAACAGAAATTGCAGCAACCCTTATAAACAAACTAAAAACCGAGTATGATTGTACAGTGAGTAGTTTCGTGACAGATAATGCAGCTAACATGTCTGCAATGCGAAATGAAAATAAAGGCATCTGATAAATTCAATGTAGCATATGGCTGTGCTACACACATATACTAAATTTATTGTAAAGATTTGGAAATCGTTGATATAAAAGAGCATGTAGTCCAAATCGTAAAGTACTTTAGGAACAATCATTTTGCATCTGCAACATATGCCAAAGAAAGGAAGCAAAAAACTAGTCATACCTAGTGATGTTCGATGGAACTTCGCTTGCAGACTGCTTGCAAGTATTTACCGAATCATGGCCCATACTTTTTAGAATCAGTGAAAAACACAAAGAAAAGATTGACAGTATTATCAGGGAAAAAATTTCAAACATTCATTTAAAGAGAAGTGCTGAAGATTACCTCAAAATTCTTAAGCCAATTTCCATTGCCATAGATAGGTTGCAAAAGACCGACGCCACTATTTCAGATGTTGTAGAGCAATTTAAAATATTAGAAGATTACTTTGAAGAAACTAATTTGACATTACATCAACTGCAAAAATTTAAAAATCGATATAAAATGTGGATAACCCCGTATCATTTGCTGGCATTTCTTATCGACCCAACGAAAACACAAAGTTTGACATATACTGAAAAAAATATTGCATTACAAACTGCAAAAGAACTGTATCCAGATAGTGGTTTATTACCACTAATCATCAAGTTTCTTGCCAAATCAGAGCCTTTTAACGATATTATGTTTCAAGATGATATCCTGAAAAGCATAAAATCTACTGACTGGTGGAAATCAGAACGAAACGCAGATATTATTGAAAAAGAACTTCCCATAATTACACAACTGCTCTGTGCAGCTGCTTCGTCTGCATCAGTAGAGAGGATATTCTCAACATTTGGTTTACTGCACTCTAAACTACGCAATCGATTAGGTACTGAAAAAGCTGCCAAACTAGTGTTTCTTTACAAATATTACAATTAAATTTGTTTTTTGTTTTGAATATTTTCTGCAATAATACTTCTATCTATGTGTTCTTGTGTTCTTGTAATAAATTAATTTACTATACTAACGTAATTTATTTTTGTTTCGATTTTTTTAAACTTTTTTAACCCAAATTATTTTTTTAATAATTTTTATTTTTGATTTTAATCATGATTTAAATTTAAAAAAATCAAGTGATTTAAATCGTGATTAAAATCAATTGATTTAAATCCTTGCAACCCTGATTACTTTGCAGGCAAAAAACTGCAAAGTAAAGATCTAAAAACATAAATAAGAAGACAATGAAGAATATTTCGGTCATTCAATAAGCACCAAAAAAAAGTACAGTACATTTGGGTAAACACCTATACAGGGCCCTGTTAAAACAGTACAACAGTTTATGCCAGATCCTTGGCATTCTAGATCTAATAACCAGGCACATAGTTTAATTCTCTTAATATCCAGGATATCTGATATAAGTGCCAGGGAACAACTAAATCAATATCAATAATAACAATAACACAGAGCCACAAAAACAAGTGTTGTGTGCTGGGTGTCAGACTAAGATTTTCTGGCAATTTTTTTCCGCTGAACCCGAATCTGAAACAGCAAACAATTGAAAAAAGGCGTAATTTCAGATTACGTACGAATTAGTTTTTTTTTTTTTTTTTTTAATTTACAACGTCAATATCTCAAAAACTATAAAAGATACACGAAATTTTATATGACGTAAACTGTGTATTTTTTCAAGACCTTTAATTAGAGTTATATAATATTTTTGTCTAAATGCAATATTTTTCGAGTTATAATCAAAAAAACGAATTTTCAGGATTTTTGAAGGTAAACAAACCCCTGGAAAATATTTGAAAATATTTTTTTTTTTTTTTGATTTTTTTTTCTGCAAATTTTGAGTGATTAGGGATTTAAATAAATAAAATAAAAGATTTATAATGAAAAAAAAAAAAACAGAAATCACATTAATAAAAAAAATCCTATTTTGGACTGAAATTTTTTGTCAAAATTACATTTTCGTTTATATATCCTTTATTATTTATCTTATGGAAAATGTTTATATACCTTTTTTTATAGACAATTTAAAAAGCTCTATTTTTTGTTTTATGATTTTTTTGTATCTCTTATAGTTTATATAGTCATAGTCCAAACATTCTGTGGTGCAGGTTTCAGCCAGTAAATGTACCGTATCGGTTTTTTGGGTGTTTCTCGATTTTTTGCCCCCAATTTTGACTTCAGGTTCTTGTTCAGCGGAAAAAAAACGCCAGAAAATCGTAGTTCGACACCCAGCACACACCACTATTTTTTGTGGATGTGTGTGGTCATAATAATCAATATAATAAAAAAACAAATAATTTCTATTTAGAAGAATGTATCCCAAAATAATAGGATCAAAAATCTTGCATGGAATAACAATATTTAATATTTGTTTTTGTTTTCATTGGCACACTACACATTGTTTTTGTTCCTTGACATTTAAGCACATATGATTACTATATTTGGTAAAAACATCATCGTTATTCTTAATCTCAATTCAGCCTTGGTTGAAGGTCAATAATTTAGTTTATAGTAATTAATCGATTTTTGTTATAGCAATATTCCCTTATATTTAAAAATTTAAAAATCTACAAAATAATTATTTTCACCAATAAAACGTAATTGAAATAATATATTTGGATTCACTTCTAATTTATTTAAACAGTTATGTTATTACAAAAGCTTACAAATGGTAAACAAAATAAAAGATTGCGTCAAGGAACAAATAACAAAACATACATATGAATTGCCAAATTTTTGTTCATAATATTTACTCGTCAAAAAAAAACAGGGTATTCAAGATTAAGGCTTATTTTTAAAGTTACTTCCCAAAAGTGTTGTTCAAAATACTAAAATAAAAGAGACAAAAAACAATTTGTGTAACAGAGGAGCAAAAAAATATATGGTTATTGTTTAGATGTGTACTCCACTTTTTTTGGATATAAAATCAACATGATGATTTTCTTTTGAGTTGTCAAATATTTTTATTATTAAAATTCATCAAATATAGAATTAAAAAAAATAATAAAAAAATGTCAATTTTTCTATTAAAAATTAAACAAAAAAATATTTGAAAAATTCTGCGCCTGAATCCACTCAAAATTTGCTGAGACTGTTTGAAAAATCCATAATTGTGTGAAAAAAATTTCAAATTTTTTTACCGAAAGGGGTTTACTAAAATAAAAAAGAGAAAAAAATCAACTTGAAAATTAGGTTGTTTGATTATAACTCGTAAAATCAAAATTATTGCAAATATTTATTCAAAAATCAAATATATATAACTTAAAAAAAAGGTTTTGTAAAAATACATAGTTTATTTTCCCAAATCTATAAAGTTTCTGTGTATTTTTTATGGTATTTGAAAAAAATATTTGGTTTTTTTGACAAAAAATATTAAATTAGACAAAAAGAATATATAAAATCTTGCTACAATGTGAAATTACGCCGTTTCTCAATTTTTTGCTGTTTGACCACCAATTTCTACTTCAGATTCGTGTTCAGCGGAAAAAAATACGCCAGAAAATCTTAGTCCGACACCAACGACACTTTTTTTGTGGACATGTGTTGTGGACCTGTGTTATTATTATTATTGATTTAGTTGTTCCCTGGCACTTACACCAGATATCCTGGATATTAAGAGGATTAAACTAGGTGGGGGCACTGCCTGGTTATTAGATCTAAAATGCTAAGGATCTGGCATTAACTGTTACAAATAACACTGTTTTTAAGAGGGCCTTGTATAGGTGTTCATCAAGATGTTCTCTAGAACATTTTTTTTTGTACTTAGTGTATGACAGGGACATTGTGACTGTCTCAAGGTTTTTATTCTTCATTGTCTTTTTATTTATGTTTTTAGATCTTTACTTTGCAGTTTTCTCAACTTGTTGGTCGGTCAACACGCTACTGTCATAGTAGAGCTTATAATTTTTATTTTCAAGGACAAGCTCCCGTTTGTATTATTATCTTGGATCATTTGTCTTAAGAAGGAGAAGATGCCTCACCAGCTATTAATGGAGTATTTTACCTGCGAAGTCATATCATCAGTTACCTTTTGGGAAATAGTTTAGATATGTGAATCCAGCTATTTTTAATCATAAAAAATTGAACAATATAGATTTTGACTTGTTTTTTTTTTTATTTTGTTTTATTTTAGGGCGAAAAAAAATTGAAATTATTTGTCTTAACACGTAAAATATGAAACAAATCACTAGAAATTGCTAAACTTAAATGGATGCATTTTATTTAAGAAAAACTTAAAAAATACCCATTTTTTTTAATTTTTAAAATAAAAATTAGCACCGATTTTTTTTTGATTTCACGTAAAATTTTTGTAAATCCGCCATAAAATAGAACAAAATGAAAAAAACAACATGTCAATATCTCTATTTTTTGATTTTTTATAAATAAAAATAGGTGGAGCCACACATCCAAACAATTACCAAATATACTTTTATTATAATTTTAATATTGATTCCTTCTTGAAGTGTAATTGGGCTTCTCGAAGCACTGTGAGTATACTCTTTAATTTTTAGGAATAATCCTTGAATCAACCTGTATATTATAATGAAAATATTATGATTCCATTCTAAATTGTTCATGGGCTGTGGCCAGTTACTGACAGAAAAAATGTAACTTAAATTTAGCCAAGTCTTTTTGTGCAGAACCAAAAAATGTATTTAATTTTAGAGATTCACACTTGACACTGTGTAAACATAATATTTTCATAAATTTGAGTTTATCCTCTATCTTAAAAAAATAGTCAACATTTACACAACCCTTTTTTGAGAAAATGTAGATAAATAATATCTTACCTTGCACTTAAGCTGAATCTCCCTTACAATTGAGAGAAATTGCAGGACCTCTCCTAAGAAATAGACTGATTTTCCAGGCAAGCCTTGCGCCATTATCTTCTCAACTTCCCTTTGGAATACGATGAGAGCCAAAACTGACGATCTAAAGTAAGCAGTAGTGGAGTCAGAAAGAAGTACTTCGAGCAAAATTAGCATCCTTTCCCTAATTTGAATCAGATCTCTTGTAATTATGTGTTCCCACTGCCTGGTAACGCATTTAAATATTTCAATGTAGATTTTTAAAAAGTCTGCAGGTGTGGTAGTTCTGTCACCCGCAGGATTCTTAATTTTTTCCTTAACAACAGTGGCCATGCGAAGGACATCCCGACCAGTGCATTTGCTTTGGGAGATCTTTACCAAGTAGTTAACATCAATTTTGCATTTTTCGTTTTCCGCAGCGAGGTATAAACAGCTTAGCGTGAGGCATTTTAAAAATTTGTCTTGCACCTAGTCAAAAAAAAAAGTGGTAATTGCAAAATATTTTTTTTTCAAAATATATTGTAAAGTGCATTAAGGAATTAGAATACCTCGTATATGATATATTTTTAGCACACCTGCAGTGAAGCTGAAACTGGCGGCCGGCGCTACAGTAGTAAATTTTAGGGTTTCCACTGGATTCTGAGTTCCAGCAATGTTCAAAAACTCTATAACTTTGGGCAAATCTTTTAAAGGACCTTAGGAAGGATCTCCCATATGAATTTAAAAAAATTTTAGAGTATCAAAATTAAATGTTATTTATTAGAAAAATTCAAAAATTTGATATTTCGGCAAATATCTTAATTCCAGCAATGTCCAAAAATGCTATAACTCTAGGCAAATGTTCTGGGAAGGATTTTTCATATGAATTAAATGGAGGTAAAATTTTAGACTATTAAAATTTAACGTTATTTAATAGAAAAATTCAAAAATTCGTTATTTCGGCGAATTTCTTAATTCCAGAAATGTCCAAAAATTTTATAACTTTCGGCAAATCTTCTGTAGGACCTTGGGAAGGATCTCGCATTTAAATTATGGGGGACCAAAATTATTAAAGAACTAAAACTTGTAGAATTTAATAAAACTATCAAAATTTTAGGGTTTTCACCGGATTTTGAGTTCCAGCAATGTCCAAAAATTCTATAACTTTAGGCAAATCTTTAAAAGCACTTTAGGAAGGATCTTCCATACGAATTAAAGGGGCGCAAAATTTTAGAGTATCAAAATTAAATGTTATTTATTAGAAAAATTCAAAAATTTGATATTTCGGCAAATATCTTAATTCCAGCAATGTCCAAAAATTCTATAACTTTCGGCAAACCTTCTGTAGGACCTTAGGAAGGATCCCGCATTTAAATTATGGGGGACGAAAATTATTAAAGTACCAAAACTTGTAGAATTTGATAAAAAATATCAAAATTTTAGGGTTTCCACCGAATTCTAAGTGCCAGCAATGTCCAAAAATTCTATAACTTTAGGCGAATCTTCTGAAGGTACTTAGAGAGAATCTTCAATAGGAATTTAAGGGATGTAAAATTTTAGAGTATCAAAATTAAACGTTATTTATTAGAAAAATTCAAAAACTTGATATTTCGGCGAATTTCCTAATTCCAGCAATGTTCAAAAATTCTATAACTCTAAGCGAATCTTCTGAAGGACCTTAGGACGGATCTCCCATACGAATTAAAGGGGAGCAAAGTTTTAGGGCCCTTAACATTGCGCTTCCGCCCTGCGCAGTTCGGTTTTGCCGCTGGAGGCCAGTTTCAGCTTCATCCCTTAATGGAGCTGAAACTGGCGGCCAGCGCCACAGTAGATGCTGGACGCCACTTTCAGCTCCATATACCCTTGTTCAATAAAATTCGTCTCTAAAATGGGCGAATAATAAAAACTTCACTTTAAATAAATGTTTTAAGAAATATATTAATATGCGAATTTATTTATTTATTTTTTTAAGAGTGTATTTAACAGAAAGTAATCGTTATGCCAGAGGAATAGTTAGCAACTACAATTTAGTTACTCATAATAAAAGAATATGAAAAAAGTGTTGTGTCCAATACAATTAAATTATTAATTAAACTATTAATTCACTTTTTATTTTTATCTAAAAACCTCTTGTTAAAACAATGCTAAAAAGTTCTTGGATCAAACGCTCCTAAAATAAAGACATTGGGGACAGAGCCCCAAATATAAAATGTCACCTTTTTAAATATATCTTGAAAAAGCTTCTAATTTTAGCAAGTTTTATTAATTCAATTTTTGTACAAGAAAAAAAACTAAAATTTTAGCATTTGCATTTTTTTAATCAAAAATGTAGGTAATTTTTGTGGATTTATGTATTTCATCCAATATGTCAGAAAATAGCTGTAATTTTGCAACTCAGTAAACGAATTTTAATTGACATTTAAAACATAACCATTTATTTTAACCAACTCCTAGCTGCTATGCTTTCAAGATACCAATAACGGGTAATAAAAAATTTCCACATCCGTTTTCATCCTGTATAAAAATAAACAATTTGAATGAGAGAAAAATCTTAATATATTTTTAATAGATTCCACTTTTGACCTAAAATTTTGTCAACAATCTTTAACTATTCAGCTGATTTAAAGCATTTTTCTCACGGCGTAATATTTAAATTAAATGAAATTCAATATAAATTTACATAAAGTAATTTTTTATGTACATTAGGTTTGGTAAGGGTGTATTTATTGTTAAAACACTAATGCAAACCCACTATGTATGTACAAATGTTTGTTTATAGAAAAAGCTGAAGAAAACATGGTAAATGAAACCTACACACCTACTTATGTTACAAAATTACCAAATTATGCTTTCTCTTAAAAATTGGGTCAAAACAATATTTTTTTTTTCTGTATTTTAGTAAATATATTGTTTTAAAACAGTAAATAGGTCTTGTATTGTACTGGAGATTGTTTGTATTGCAGAGAACGGGTTGGTAGGCTCACATAAGTCCTACTCCACTTCGACCTATGTCGTCCAAGGGACCTTTGGTCAGAGTCACAGAAAGGTTCTGGACCTGTAGCAGAGAAATTCTTTTGCTTAAAGACCGTTGGTTGAGAGACTGTCAGCTTTTCTAGGTAAGCCTGGAGTTAAAGTGCATGAAGCAAAAGCATTTCAGGTTACATTTGCTCTCATAAAGCCCTTTTTGACACCTTGATTTACACAGATATCAATTGTGATCAAAAAACAGTTCAAATTTGCATCACTGAAATTGTGCCTGTCTGTTTGCTCAGGCCAATCAGTCTGGATAGTTTCTAGTATGCTTACAGAGAGATAAGAAAAAAGCAAACAGGAAACACACATTTATAACTAATGACCAATAATTTCCGATTAATTGCACATAATATATCAGGTTATTCTAAATACATAATTATATTCCAAAAATTGGATAAATGCTCAGATAAAAAAAATACATAATGATATTTACTTATTTCTTATCTGGAAAATTTCCAATTTTAGTGATACTCACAAAATTGGGCAAATTTTACCTAACAGTGTGTCACATTTTTAATTATTGATAAACCTACACATTTAAGTTATTAGAAGTTATTTCCATATCAACAAAAAAATAAATTATAAGACTGTATTTTGATATTTCTATTCCTGTAAAATATTTTTAAAATAGTGAATCACCATTGACTCAATGTTAGGATGTATAATATTATTTTTTTACTACTATTAAAGACACATTTTTTAAAAAGTAATAAATGGTAATGGGATGAGCAAATTATAAATTAATAAATGAGTTATCATTTATTTGTTCCAAAAGGAATTGAAATACAATAAAATAAATACCCCAATAACGGTGTAGAATGTGTCATACAATTCATAGACAAACAATTCTTCAAGAAAAAAACATTCACATTAACACATATCACAGTCAAAATACTCAAAATCAAGATCCAAATATCATGTTTAGGAATTTTAAAAGCACTTTAGAAGTATGATAGTACTTAAAATGAAAACAAAAAAACCTTGGCTGAAAATGACTAATTAATAACTGAGTAAAAATACACTCTCAGACAGTAGAATAGATTATCTGTAAGAAAAAGCTTTATCTTACTAAAAAACTCTTCTCAGGCAACAATCTAAAATCACTCGAAACAGGGTTCCAAATTTTAAGGTTATAGGTAGGGAATATTTCTTTGAATAAATGTATATTTTGTCCTATCCACAACAAAGCCGTTTTTTGTTCTGGTATTATATGTGTGAGTTTTTAAATTAGATTTAAATACAGCTTCGTTTTTATTTATAAATTTTAAAGACTCGAATATGAATAGGTTAGTCAAAGTAAGCAATTTTTTATCCTTAAACATCGGTCTACAACTCTTTCTAGCTCTCATTTTAAACAAAGTTTGGACACATCTCTTCTGCACAATCTGTAACCTATCAGCATTCACCGAGTTTCCCCAAAAAACTATACCATATCTGATTCCCACTATATTTTTCTTAACTATGCTTGTTAACCAGCCTTATTTCTTTTTCATAAGGAAATACATCATAGTAACAAGAATGGCTTTTTTAGGTATAATTTTGTGCATATAAAAGTTATAAATCTTGATGCCCACCAATGAACTACAACCTAAAATCTGATGTCACTGGACAAAAGTTTTATATAATTTGAATTCTAAATAAAACTGAAGTTTCTACTGCAGTAGTTTACATGTGGAAATCAGCCTGGTCTTGCACCCCTTTGATAAGTTAACATTAAATACTACTCCTAGCGCACACTTTAAATCGACATTGCATTGCATCATACCAACATAAACCATAAGCTATATAGATAAAGTTATGCTGCCTACCTTCATTTTTGCAAGAAACATATCCAAATATGAGACAGCAGAAAGAAATATAGAGTGTGGTAAATCCAACCACACTCTAAGGAAACGTAAAACATTGACAGCTCCATCCCTTGAGTATAGTGTTACTTCACCGGGCCTAAGATCATTTTGGTTAATTCCCATTAAATTAGGCCTGTAGATGTTTTCTACTTGTAAGGCCTCTTCGAGGTTGAATGCTAGTGGTTTTAATAACACAGCATCCGGTAAAGGCCGACCCCTTCTTTTGTCCATGATTTGGTAGTAGTTCCTAGCTTCAAGAGGACTTAACACACCTTACCATTCCAACTCCGTTTTCCTTTGAAGAAAATCGGTAGCGGCAAAAGCTGAGGCAGGCCTAAAACCTATCACAAAAAATACAAGTTTAGACTTGAAGGGTACAAAAAAATCTAGAACAAAGGCAATAAATGTCCTTGAAAGTTTGAAAAAATGTTACTGCTAACTTACCCGGATGCTTATGAAAATTGTGTTTATCCCTCTGGTTGTTTATTCGAAGGGAAATTACTATTTTCAATCCTCAAAAAGTCTTTTAAGTTTTCAAAAACCTTCGACAGGCGAGAAAAAAAAATAAAGTGACATTTAAATCTTACGTCAGATTGTTATTTCGCACTGCGTTTGCGCGAAAACTCAAACTTTACCCGCGAATTTCATTTTTCTTTGTTGTTTTCGTTAAATCTTTGTTAATAATTTAAAACACACAATTTCTAAGCACTTAGTTTATCACACTAAAAAAATAACGTTTCAAATTCGTTTTGCTCCCAAGTACCGCCGTTCAAGATTACAAATAACGCTTTTCTCTTTGAACAAAGTATGATGAACACTTCTGCATACAAATTAGTTTACATTGACCCAAATAATGTTATGATATTTATACGAGATTTACACAGAGCGTTTAGCACATATTTCTTTGTTAACACAAAAACTACTAAAAATGGATTTTCGCAACTTTTGTTTTGTAATCGCAACCTTGTGTAACCTTTTTAAGTTGGACTTTAACTAATGGAAACAAAAATGCAAAAAAAAAAATGTACGGATATATCTTTACACCGACGAATGATATGCACATATCATTCTCAGAAATAGTGATCACTTAATTTTATCTCTTAATAAACGATTATTATATTTACTAAAATATCTTCAACACTAAATGATCAAATTAATCTATAGAATGATCGAATTTTATAACTAAAACAAATATATGTTTGTTTTCTTTTGTAAATCGTTTTAAAGTTATTTAACTTCGTGTTTTTTTCTAATTTATTACATCATACAAAATAATAGGTTTGTTCCAACCCCGCAAACAACCGGTTACATTGTGTTCCATGTTCCAACCACGTAGAAAAACCGTTTATTGTACAGTCACGCGCAAGCCCAGTCCAATAAAACACCGTGGTTTATCGGACTGAGCTTGCGCGTAACCGTACAATAAACGGTTTTTCTACGTGGTTGGAACATGGAACAAACCCAATAAAACGACATGACAAAAATAATGATAATAAAGCCCATGTGACACGATCACATTCTGCGCGCAGATATAATATTAAAAATATTTACCCGTTGCGTACACATATGTGAGAAAAAAAATGTTCTGCTTATAAACCACTAACTCTGCCGGAGGCAACCTTGCGGCTTGGCCGTGCGATCAAGTGTGCTAAAAGAAAAATGAATAAGCAGTCTGCAAGGCTGCCTCTAAAAGGTTTATGCTCGAAGGTGCAAATTATAGTTATAAAAAAACGCTTTTTTGCGACTAAATACATGTAAACGTTGTAGTTTATTTTAAGGTACCTATAACCAATCTAAAATTTCACAAAAACGTACCGGCTATATAGTGTTCTTAATTTTGATTAATGCAAAATTAAGTGAAACCCCCTGACTATTGTTAGATTATAGAAAAAAATATTTTTTCACTTTACATTGAAGTTTCATATCCCAACCTCTGCTATTGATTTGCGAAAAATGCTTTAAACTAGTCTGTTTTTAAAAGACTGATAATTTTTTTACCTTTAGATTAAAACCTCACATCTACCGACTTGTGTTACTTATTAAGATATCTTGTTATAAAGTAGACATTTATAACTTCGCTAGATCTATCCCTAGAACCGTTTTCTTTACGGAAATGATGCGGTAGGTCAAAACCAGCAACCGTTTTTAAACGTTTCACTCGCGAAAAAACAACTTCATAGTACTGTGGTAAGCTCGAAGAAAAATCACTTAAATCCCTTGTATTTTAGCATATGTTGGACCATTTTTAAAATAACCCTAGGGCTGGATTTAGTGCTCGACCGACGGTCAGTGCTGACATCGGTTGAACGTAGCTATATCAATAAAAATGTATGCTATATGCCGTACCAGTCTATCAGCTCTGCACTGTAATTGATCATACATTTTCATTGACAAACTACGTTCCCCGATAACAGCGCCGATACTCGGTCGAGCACTAAATCCAGCCTAAATATTTATGTGTAAACAAGTGGGTACACAAAAATCCCTGTATTGTGTAGCCTTTTTAATATATCTTACATTCTATACTGGGACAGTTCTAAAAATAAAAGATCATAAATTTATAAACAATATTTATTAAAAATTTGGGTTACAAAATTAGGTAGGTCAGTTAAACTTTTGCTCATTACACTGGGAAGACCATAAAAACTATAAATTAAAAAGAATCACATTTGTATTTAATGGCAATTACATAATATATGTAAATTTAAATGTTAATGGTAAAATATATAAAACCTAGGGTTCTTGACTAATCAACTGACCAAGATTTTGACCACTTTTTTAAATTTGCCACTAAAATTTTCAGAATCGCAAGTTGAAGCTGCTGAAACATTTTTAACAACAGAGATGAAATTAATATGCCGACAAATGCCATAAATCGTCACCCACTGTTTTGCTGCTTACCATTTCCTTCAATCGTTGGCCAGTGCAGCCAAAAGATAATGATGATGATGAATATTGCGGTAATTTAAAAGATCGCAAAAAATTGGTCAATTGACTTTAAAACAATTACTCTAGTAAAACTTAAAAATACTGTGCTAGGTAAAGTAAAAGTACCCAACCTAAATGTTTTATAACGAGATGTATCTTTTAATTTCTTTATAACAAATTTTAAACCAAGTACTACTGGGTTACTTTAGACAAACGTGTTTACTACATAAACATACGTAATTATAAAAACTAAGGTTAGGAGCGGGTTATGACACCAAAATAATACACAACATTAAACAAATAATTTACAAACATGCTGTAAATAAAATAAAACTATTGCAAATCATATAACCTTAAATAGTGGCCAATTATTGTTGGCCTGTTGGACATAAATTATTTATTTCTTAAAACAAGGGTATATATTTCATTTTACCATTTTTTATAAGTCGTCTGTATATTAAAAAATATTTACAATTGGCACTCATAAAAATAAAAGTTGCGCGGACTTCCTGTATTCACAGTACCTGCTGCATCCAGGTAGGTCAAGCAATTAATCAATTACTTACTCATCTAACCTATCGAAACAACTATGTGAAATTTGTAAATGATTTACAAACGTCATGAAAAATGTGTCATGGGCTGACAATAAACTTTTAGTTAGTAATTTAATTTACCACAATCATTTTAAATAATTTATGTTCAAAGTTATGTTAAGGTTAAACAAGTAAAATATATGTGCAACTAAAAATATAAACTTAAGTAGCTTCCATATTTCTATGTACAGTCACAGGTACCACCACACAGTTTCTGTGTGGTATTTTAGTAAACATAGGAGAGACAACATGAGAAGGGTTATTTTTTGTAGAGACACTTGTATGAACTGAAGTGCTATCCGACATAAGATCATCTTCCAATGAGTCAACTTCCATAGGAGCTAATGACAAATGTTCAGACTCATCGTGAGGTGTCATAGTTGAGTACCCACGTGATCAGATTCTGCCGCTGTATTATTTCTCCTATAGTTGCTGGCAACACAATAAGGTGATATAGGATCAGGTGCCGGACAGTCCTCTTTTAACAGTTTGTCTCTATGATTTCCCAAGTCATGAAAAGTTTCATTGACATTTAAATCGCTCATCCTTAACTGGTCTTGGGTAGAAGATAAATAAAGTCTATCTACAGCCGGGTTAGTGTAGGAACGATAACAAATATATAATAAAACAAACAGCATACACATCGCGATAATTAGACCCAATATGGGTCCAAGAGGAGAACTATCCGATTCAGAATTTGGAGCTAAATCATGAATGTCGCCTCTATAAGGAGTGCTTAAGCCGTACACACCATTAAAACAACTGGTTATAGCAGAACAAAATGGGTTCTTTAGAAAATCACCATTCATGTCGTACCGACACCATTCACAACCAATTACTCCTAAGCAGTCTAAATGAGATCTTTCATTTTGACAATTTATAGGAAAACAGGGTTCTAAGGTATTGTCCAAATCCATAGTAAAACTAACGTCTATTGAATAATTCTCTTCAGCGTACCACTTACAAGGCAAATTGTCAGTCAAATTTTGATTGTTACCTTGGCAAGATCTAGTTTCAGATTCTAGAGGACATTCACACGGACATTCACACTCTTTTTGTTCCATTCTATTGCAATTTAAACATAAACGATCTACTATACTACAAGGGCAAAATGCGGCTACTACATCACAGGAAGCATTAACTACACCTACGAATATATTTGTATCTGGCACTGACGTAATACGGTATGTCACACAATGTTCACCCGAAACAAAGTTTACCAATTCATCAGTTAAACTTGTGTTTAATCTGTAATATCGTTGTATAGTATTGTCAGCGTAATCGTTACACAATAACTTTTTAATAAATTGTTTATGGCTAAGTATGTCATTTGCAACGAGAGACTCCCTATGGACAATATGTTGTTGCTCTACAGGTCTAGCCCCATTTATATCCATTAAATTTGGATGGTAAATAATATAGCCTTGGTCATCTATGATAAAGCAAGTTACTTTTTCATATAAACAGTAAGGCATATGATTTAATAGCATTTTCAACATATAGCCATAAGTTATATCCATTGCAACTACAAGCTGTGGGGTCGCATATGCTACAGTAACAATATACCCTGCTCCACCTTTATCTAAGTATGGAGGAATAAAAATGGTTTTATCTTTTAGTTGTAAGGCACGTAAAAACCATGGTCTTTTTGTTGTCTCTGCTCCTGACGTAAGAATGCTACCAGGAAACATCTGAAGAACTCCACTGTATGATGAAGCATACCTTCTTACTATATACTTTGACATTTCTGAAGAAAGATGTCTTTTTCTTAAAAAATCTAACAAATGAGCAAGGGCAGACACTTCATCCCTGACTTCTTTTTTTAGTCCGGGGTTTATAATTAACCCTGTATCA
Organism: Listronotus oregonensis; assembly: GCA_019359885.1. Taxonomy (NCBI): domain Eukaryota; kingdom Metazoa; phylum Arthropoda; class Insecta; order Coleoptera; family Curculionidae; genus Listronotus; species Listronotus oregonensis. The sequence continues at coordinate 94,055 of JAHBCN010001152.1, forward strand.
TCTTTCAAATAACCTAAATACCCCTGATCTACCAGCTCACCCTGTGTTGTCCTTGATGCAGAAAATGGCGATTGGAAACATGACCTGCTTAAATATAGTGATGCGACATCTAAAATAAAAATGTTTTATTAGTCGCTCACAGATAACAACCAATAAGAAAGAAATATTTAATACACAATAAAGTCATAAATAACGCCAAGGCATAAAATAGTGATTTCTTAAAACAAATATACAGGGTGATTCACGTTGAGTGTCCTATTAAAAGTTCTGGTGAACCAAAAAAAAAACTTCTTGAAATTCGGCACACGGCCATAACAGCTAATAAGCTACATTAAAAAAATATTTTGGCGATAGCAGCGTTGCCAGATCTAACCGAAACCAATGGCAACATTGTAATTTTAAATAACACCTATTTTTTTATTGCATATTCGGATTGTACACAAAATTTTAAGTAATTTTTGTTAACATCTTTCTATTCCTATATCTTACCGTTTTTGAGAAAATAATTTATCACTATTTTTTTTAAGGAACATCACCATGTCAAAAAGGTTCAATATTTACGTGCCTACCAGAGCTGGATACTAGAATTTTTTTGGGGTTAGACAATGCATGTATTTAAAAGATCTACATGCTATAATGGCGATATATCTTACAGGGTGTCCCAAAAAAAAGAATTTTTACCGAAATTAAAAAATGATTAAAACTCAATTTTTTTTAAATACAACATACTGTATTTTATTTCATTTTCAAATAGACCAATAATTTACCTACAAAATGTCCATATATGTTTCTATACCTATCTGCCACCGTTTTATAAATACAAACGAATTTAATTTTTTTCTCTGTTTTTAAATACCATCCTCAATAAACCACCGGCTTTATTACAATTTACCTAGGTGGGCCATGGAAGTATTTATTTTAAATTGTCCTGACAACTATTTGACATACATATAAGTTAAAAATTTTATATTTTGTTTAATTAATAAGGATTAAATGCTTAAAAAAATAAAATTCGCTTGTATTTAAAAAACGGTGGCAGATGGGTATAGAAACATATATGAACATTTTGTAGGTAAATTATTGGTCTATTCGAAAATGGGATAAAATACAATATGTTGTATTTAAAAAAACGTGTTTTAATAATTAATTAATATAGGTAAAATGCATTTTTTTGGGACACCCTGTAGTATATATTGCTATAATGGCATGTAGATCTTTTAAATACATGCATTTCTAAACAAAAACAAAAAAATATATAGGTATCGGTTAAGATGTTAACAAATATTACTTTTTACATTATGTTTCTTACAAAAAAATGTAATTATTATTTTCTCGAATATGCATATAGGAAAAACGTTAACAAAGGGTACTTACATTTAAAATAACAATATGCAATAAAAATAGAGTGTTCCATTTAAAATTACAATGCTGCACTAGTTCTGCCAAAATATTTTTAAAATGTAGCTTATCACCTGTTATGATCGTGTGGCAAATTTTAAAAGGTTCTTTTTTTTTTTGGTTCACCAGAACTTTTAATAGGACACTCAACGTAAATCACCCTGTATATTTATTTATATATTTATAAAAATTTCGTTTGTTTGCAACATATAAATTCATATTTTCTTACCTAATGTGGCGATTTGTGAAAGATGCCTACAGAATTTATGATTTTCAGACCCATCCAAATTTTGATACAATAGTTTTCTCACTGACTGACTAGGAGAAGCTTTATAGGGTGGGTTAAAAATGCCATAGTCTCTATTTAAAACAATACATATTACATACCATTCTCCTATTCTAGTCCATGTATACTCCAACTAAAAACGAAAATGTGCATAAATTCATTTGGATTTTTTTTTTAAAAACTACTTTTTAAAATATCTTTAAAATATTAAATAAAAGGTAAATATTTTGATTTTTTAAAATAAACATGCAAATGAAGAGTCGGCCAGGAAAAGATGCAAATCAATTTATGTGTCAGAATAACTAACTTTCAGATTCTGTCTACATAATACATATTTACATAAGTATCATAGGAACACAAAATGACGTCACAAGGATTAACATAACTAAGCTAATACAATTTTAACATTTTAAAATAATCCTTTAAAGTATAGGGTTCCAGATTTAATAATAAATATCTTTTAAAACAGCTGGGCGAGCGTAAATGGGAATAATGCTAAGGTTCCTGTTTTACCGTTGATGGTTTATCTTTTGGCATTGGGTGATTCTTGTAGAACTGGTTATTATTTTTAGTTTTGGTAAATATTCACCGCAAAAGTGATTTATTCTCGAAAAAGCATTTAAAAAAAAAAACAAAAAGCAGCCAAAGGAAGCAAAAAATCAGTGGGTGAAGAAAAATAAAAATGACAAGTAAACAAGTAGTAAAAACTGTTCAATTAAATCTACTTTACAAACTTTTGGTTTTAACAAGATTGTTTTCAAGAAAACCGTCTTCTCAGCCAAACTATGGAACTTCATGATTTCTTCCATAAAAACGAACATTACACTAATTTTTTCAAAAATAAAAAACTCTTGTTGCTATCATTCACAAAACAAATAAATTAATAAGATTTATATTTAGCTTGATGCCATATAAATATATAAATTTTATTATGTTAGAAGAACATTCATTAATTCATCCATATAAGTTTAAAATATAAAAAAACCTTATCGTAAATTACCTATTTTGCAATATTCATCGTTTTTTCCCGCCGACACTTCAAATGACAAGATATAACGTTAACAGTTCCCACGGTTTATTCCCCAGATTTTTTTTTATCTTTATGAGAGGTCAGGAAGGATTACTATATACATATACAGGGTGTCCGAAAACAACAAAAGGCTTAAGGTAGTGATTCTACATTGACAAAAAAAGCTAGTAGTAAGTTATGCGAGAAAATGTCGAAATCTCCACTATTAATTACCAAGATACAGGGATGTAAAATATCATTTTTTGTTTAATTTTTTTGGCATATTTATTTTATTCTTTAACCAATTAAGTTTGGTTGACTTTACAATTCTAAAAAGAAATTGGTTATTATTTATTCCGCTAGAGGGCACTGTACCCGAAACCTATCATTAATTTCCTTTATAATTTTTCTACTTCAACAGATATCTTCAAACAAAGTATAACATGTTAGAGGTAATTATAAACTTGAAAAATAATGTTCTCCTGATTAATGTCGAAAATCCTTACCATTCAGCCAGAACATCGACTTCAAAGTTTTTATGCGTTTGAAATCAGTTACATACGTAATTTAACTTTACCCGCAATCAAGTCGCCTTGCTTAAAATTAACATTATCAAGGGTCTGTTGTTATACTCAATATCAACTTAATCGGTTAAATAATAAAATAAATATGCCAAAAACATTAAACAAAAAATGATATTTTACATCCCTGTATCTTGGTACCATCGTAAAGATTCGACATTTTCTCACATAACTTATTAGCATTTTTTTTCAATGTAGTATCACTACTTTAGGTTTCTTGATGTTGTTTCCGGACACCCTGTACCTAAGTACCAGAGTAACAGAGAACCGGGTTTCCTTTCCGCAGTTCAGCCCCTTTTAAACAACGCGGTAGTGTTGTTTAAAAGGGACGTTATTTTAAACAGTTACGAGGGTCCCTACTTATATTTTGAGCCTTGGCAACACTGAGTGTTGTTAGACGCCATCTTACGTTTTCGCTGGAAAGCTTGACATTTTTCACCATAACCTTATTCAGAACATTTTGTTATTTGACCGCGATTAGTATTTACAGTAAGTTAAAAATAGTGTGTCAGCGAAAAAATGGAATTAATTCGTGCCATGATTTATTACGATTTTCGACGTGGATGATCAAGACAGCAATGCATTGATCAGCTAACTTCCACTTTTGGTAAGCCCCATCCTTTGCCACTGTGAAGCGCTGGTATAATGAACTTAATCCAGGTCGCCGTTCACTCACCGACGAGAGTCGTGAAGGTCGGCCAAAATCAGTTGTTGTGCCCGAAAACATTAAAGCTGTGCAAAAACTAATATTGCAAGATCGTCACGTGACATACTGTAAGATTGAGGCAACTTTAGGTATTAGTTCCACCAGCATAAATAAAATTTTGCATGATCATTTAGCTGTGAAAAAAGTTTGTTCCCGTTGGATCCCACACAATTTGACAAAAGTTCAAAAAGATGCTCGTGTCGATTGGTGCAAATAAATGCTCAAGAAATTTAATAGCGGTGCTTCAAAAGACGTGTACAAGATTGTAACAGGTGACGAATCATGGGTGTATGCATATGAGCCAGAAACTAAGCAGCAGTCGACTGTGTGGGTCTTCCAGGATGAGCCGAATCCAACAAAAGTTGTTCGGGCTCGAAGAACTTCGAAACAGATGGTCGCCTGTTTTTTTGGAAAAACCGGTTATGTGGCAACAGTACCGTTAGAGACACAAAGAACGGTCAATTCTGAATGGTACACCACCATTTGTTTACCCGAAGTCTTGGGTGAAATCAGGAAAACAAATACGAGCCGTCGGATCATCCTTCACCGCTCAAAAAATTATTAGGCTCAAAATATAAGTAGTGACCCTCGTACTACCAAAATGATGCTAAAAAAACAATTAAACTTACCGCTTGGTTATCATTATTTTTCGTAATAAAATTTCCTTTATATTCAGAGAGCAATTTACTTCTCAGTAACTCAATATCAGGTACTGTTTCGATATATTTAAGGTCAACAAATGATAGTTGATGGCTGACAACTGACGGCCGCGAAATGGAGGGATGAACCACGACTTTTCCTTGTAAATCAGTCATAAATGCATAAGAATACTGTTGATTACTACTATAGTAGGTCACATCTTCGACTATGTTAGAAAAATAAACATCTATTCCAAGCATAGCAAAGTTGTCGTTTGATTTCCAACCACTTGTAAAGGAGATTGTGAAATCTAAAATCACAGCAAGACAATTAGCTATAAAATAATCTTTGGGTTACATGTAAGAAGGGACCACTTTGGGCCAGGTCCCAAGGTAAAGACGTATGTACTCATTGAGTGCATGGATAGATCGACTCTTTTGAACTTGCTGATCATCTAAAATGGAAACTTAAAAAAAAACTTTTTAAAAATCAAAAAACTTGTTAACGTTATTATTTTAGATCTAATAGTGTTTTATGCTTTAAACACGAAAGAAATGTTAAAATTATTACCTATAAGTTCTTTAAATTTCCAAAAAATTTTGAAGTAAAATTTAAATAATTTTATGCATTGTTTAATTTGAATTTTTAATTTAATTTTATTTTTTAAGAACGGTGACAACTTTGTCAGCGAGACGTTGGTAGGCTACTTTGATTTTTGGAGGGGTTTTTGAGTTTATTTTTTAGGTAATCTACACCACGTTTATAAGAGCCAACAGATCTACACAAGTCTATTCCCTGGACCGGGACTAAAGCGGTCCCCTCTTACATTCAGAATGTGAAGAACATATCTAAAATATTTAAAGTTTGCAAAGCAAAACTACATCAATACCAGCTGATTGGTTTAGGGTGGCGAAAGAAACATTTGGTAATAAAAATATCCAGAAACACTTAAAAATGTTTTTTTTAACTCTGTCACTTCTGAACATTTGGAAGTTGTCACACACCCTATTTTACGTTATAACTTTGTTTTATAAGTTGGATTATTTATAAATTTTACCTCATATACAAAATTAAGTATTTAACAGATAAAATTAGTAAAAAATTAAATTTTATACTCCTTAAACAGATCATTACATCCCGTGAAAATTTTTATATAAACCGCTGGAAGTTAACATAAATAAATATATTATTAAAAGGTAAAATGAATTAAATTTTAAAAAATACGGTTTTCTACTATGTTTATCCTCAAAATTGCCATTTTAAACTATAGGGCACAGATAAATGAAATTATCTTAACTAGGATTTGGTACAACAAAACTTTTAAAAATATTTTAAAAATGCAAATAGTTTTTTAAATATGGACGGTCACCACCCACAAACAATCGCCCTGTTTAGAGTTATTATTGAGCCATTTTTATTGAGAAATGATGTAAGCAAAAGAAATGAAGAAAATGTTTGCAACCATGGTTACTCACTTTTTGGACCAATGGGATATATTTTACAAAATAGCTCGATTTTAGAACAAATATTGTAACTACATATTTACATACCTCCAGTTTGTGGATCCCAGTAGGGGAGAGTTATTCTCTTATCAGCAGTAAATAGAAAATCTTTATTAAAAACGCTAAAAAACCTATTTATAACAAAACCTATATCATCAGTCTTATTTACAGTCAGCATATAACCGGGATTTCTAAAATGATTGTGCGTGTAGGAAATATTGTACTTTGTAAAATTCTGATCGGCTATATCACGAAGAAAGTGCGTTTCATACATTACTGGTTTTAACTCTAAAAAAAAAAATGTTTAGTAACACAAACCTGATTGTGCCTTGTGTACAGGGTTTCCAGATCTCGAATGTTTTGTAGGTTATCTCTCTTATTAATAAAGATAGAGAGTTGTGGTTTACACAGTACCATGCTATTGTCGAATCAAATCGAATAGTTATATTCAATTCGAATTTAAAATCGAATATTCGAGATATTTATATAGTTATATGAATATATAGTTATATTCGAATAGTTCGAACAATTTGAATGATTTAAACTATTAGAATAATTCGAACTATCCAAATAGTTCGAACAATTCCAATATATTATTTTTTTAAATAATTGATTGTATAAGCTAATTATATGAGTCGTAGTAGTTATTTAAAAATAATAATTCAATATTGATTTTTGCCACGAAACGACCACTGGCAAAATCCACTTCAATGGTGGGCGAACGAATGTATCAGTTTTCCCCAGTTGTCGTTAATTGTGAGAAGGTTCTTGCCAATCCCATGTACTTCTTTATCGCCAGAAACTGTTTCTCATTTGATTTTTTGGCATAAAAATTTATCTTAAATCAAAAATCAACATTTTTTTCTGTAACTGATAATTGTTGATTCCAATAAATTGATACTGAAAACATGAAAAAGATTTTTTTTTTACGTCAAACCTGACAGTTAAATTAATTTGAATTATTTTATGTATTCAGATATTTGAACAATTCGGGTGTTCCAATTATTCAAAAGATTCGAATCATTTAAATTTTCAATTTGAAATTCGAATTGAATACGCGTATTCTATTCACCTCAAATAATTCGAAAATTCGCACACCCCTAATATGTATATGTACTATATATGTATATATATATATATATATATATATATATATATATATATATATATATATATATATATATATATATATATATATATATATATATATATATATATATATATATATATATATATATATATATATATATATATATATATATATATTATATATCTAAAAGGGCCATGAAAACTATCACATCTTTCGCAGCACGATATTGTGAAAACCTCAACCCCTCATCTCTACTTAAAAGAGAGATACCCTGCAAAACATACAAAATCTGGACATACCATACAACATGTATTAAATAAATTTATTATCTATCTCTCTTTAGGGTGTTTATTTAAAATAAAAAAACACCCTAAAAGTGCGTGCATGTATCATACACAACATTTAGATAGGTAACAGACTACAAACGACCAACAGACGGAGAGACAGACAGTCATTAATACAATATGTTACACATTTATCGTTATTTATAAATAATAAAAACAAATAAAAGATTTAAAATATTAACATTTTTAATAATTTTTTAAGTGTAATTTTTATCCAAAGGACTTTTCCATAATTTTACGTTATAGGGACAAGTATTTCTTGAAAGAAAATCCGTTTCCATGAGTATGTTTTTATAACTTTTCCTGCATAATTAAAAAACCCTGTAAATCGCGGCAAAATTTTAGGGAAACCTACTTTTACGAATAAAATTTCTTTTTAACATGCACTTTGAAGAAATGTTTTTTTTTTTATTAAACTAAGCAAGTATATTTAGAAATAATAAATGTCGAAACTTTTACTTTAACCTTTCTTACTCAATTTGATTTGTACTCATGACGTTACACATGCGTAGACGCAACCTCGGCAGATCTCGGCTGTTCTCGCAATGGCGAAGTAAAATGATTCAACGGTCTAGTACGAGGGCTGCCTTGGAGCAGTATAATTTGTTTTAAATATTTAACTTTACACTTAGTTTTTTAATAAATATATGTATGATTATATGTTTATTTAATTTATTTATATTTAATATACAAATGGAATATAAACATATATTGTAAATTAATGATTTTTGTCTAAAAGGCAGCGCCCCAGAGCCCTCCCTGACAAGCCACCACTGAATAGACACTAAGAAGAAATTATAAGTGACTTTTTCTTAAGTTACCCAGTAACTGGTCTGGCATACGAAGCTTTTGTTCTTTTGCTGAGCTGTGATATAAAGCTAGCGCGCCTTTAATAGGTCAAGAGATAAAGAACACAAACTACATTTTTTAAATCATTTTTTTTATGCATCAAATTTCTAATATTTAACTGGCAAAGAACTGTTATGTAAAAATACAAATATAAAACATACCATCAATAACTGCACATGTATGAATAATGATAGGAAACCTGATTTCCTCAGTTTGTTGTGCAATAATTTTTAATACACTTCTTGCTTCGGTGAGAGAAGACAAAAGACCGCGACTAATGTATGTTACTACGACAACATCACTTTCATTAAGATTTGGCGTTTTAATTACAACTTCTAGTGCTTTTTGCATCCCAATAACATGATTGGTTGCACCTAAAACAAAAAAAAAAACATGTATTGTATCATTCAGAGCCTACAAGTATGGAAAATAAAATCCATATAAAAGCACTATATTTATATGAATAAAAAAACTGATTTATTTGAATTACTGAATATACAGAAGTATTTTTTTAATTATAAATACTTACCACTGCCTCGTGCAAGAGAATCAATAAAACTGCCCAACTGTAATAAGTATGAAGTTTCAGCATCTTGCAAAGAAATATTTTGTTTAAAAACTTTACCGTCAGCACACTCTTTTTCAGGATATGACCAATCAGATGCGACGGCTATTAGGGCTATTCTGTCATTCTTATTTAATGATGCCAGCATTTCCTTTGCTAAATTGTAAAAACAAATTTAAAACTCATAAGTAAGAATTCTAATTTAAAGTTAATTAGTTAATTTTCTATTTTGACACTATAACCTTTCAATTTTAAGCAGGTATATAGGTACAGTTGCGGGCGAAAATTTCCGGACACTTTGCCATATTTTCGAAATTGCGTAACCGGGGTTTTTACCTTTAAGGCCTTAGGCAATTAAACTGGTAAAAAACGTGATTTTTTAATTTATAAAGAACGTTTTTTACCAAAAAGCAAAAATTTAGAACAGATTAATTTGAAATGAAATTAAAGAGTGCAAATTCTTCCACAAAAATTGACAGTTTAATAAGTATATTACATATTTCGTTTTCAAATCTATTAAAACAGCAGAAAGACATAAAAATATTAAGGATATTAGTGAACTAATATTTTATTCCAGCGCCGTTTTTGTTGATAATTAGCTCTTAACGCTTGGGCATGGATGCTATCAGTCTTTGATTATGATTTGCATTATAGTTGTTTCATATTTCCTCAATATTGGATTTTGTGGACGAAAATCATTGGCCTTATTTGTCCTTTTCACAATGTGACCCAAACATTTTCTATGGGATTGACATCTGGACTACTGGAGGGCCAAAGTAGTAAATTTATAATATTTTCTCACATCCAGTCAGCAACTCTTCTTGCTGTGTAAACAGGCAGTTGTCTTGTTGATAAATAAACTTTCGCTAAGGAAAGATATTAGTTAATGAGGTTAACATAACATGTTGTAGAGATCGAACGCTGTAATAACAACACCGATAAGTCACGGTCTCATATGGCAAACTGATATAAAACCGTGACGTATCGGTGTTGTTCTAACAGCGTTCGATCTCTAATATATCAGTATAAACTTCTTCTGTAAATCATCCATTAATGTGGTGGCAAGGTCCAAGGCCTCTTGCAGTCATATATCCCCGGGCATTAACTGAAAATCTACCACTTGCTTTAACTGTTTGGGTATACTTCTCTTCAAATCTTGTGTTTCCAGGTCTGATTGAATGGCCTTCTCATCAGTAAAACCGACATTTCTCCAAAACTCCAACCCTTCCTGTAAATACTGCAAAGCAAATCCCACTTTCTGCTCTTTGTTAACAGCCGTTAAAAATGGTTTTTTGACAGCAGCTCGATTTCTTAAATTGGATCTTTCCAAGACGCGACGTCTTGCTACCCAAACCGATCCAGAAAATTCTGTTTGTCCATGTGCTTGCACAGCTGTTTGGGATGGATGGTTTTGCGAATAATTGACCAGTCTATTATCTTGTTCCTCATTTGATACTCTTTTTCTGCCACTTACCCACAATTTATTTTGCCACTTTTGCTTTAAATCTTGCATGGTACTTTTTGGTAAGTTAATTTCCTCGGATACCCTCTTCAAATAACATAATTAATCTTGCTGTTTGTGGTTCCTTCAGTCTGTTCATATTAATCTTAAAATAATATGTTATCCATTGACATTTATTTTTTGTCACTTCGACAATTTTTAGGTCAAGTTGAGGTGATATAGGTTAGGCAAGCTAAGTCTGAAATACATAATGAAAAATCGTATGTCCGGAATTTTTCGCCCGCAACTGTACATTAATATTTTATTAAAGATATGTCCAGTTTTCAAAAAAAAATATATATTATTTATAAAATCCATTATTTTCAGTCATCATTCATCTCACAGAAATGTTTAGTAACAGACAGTACAAAAATTTATGTAAGACTAGAATTTTTAAAAAATTCTCTAAAATACTTTACCTATTGATTTAGCGATCTGAAGTTGCCTTTTGCTCAATGATCCACCATGATCTAATACCAAAACTATATTTTTTCTCACATATTTATTACGAGCCATATAATGTTTCCAAGCAATGGCTTCGTCATGACTAGAGCATTCAGAAAACTGTGAATATTCCGAATTCCTTACGTCATTTTCAGATATAAAGTATTGCTGCTTTATAGCATTTGAAATGGGCATATGCTGGGTTATATTTTTTCTCATTTGATATAAAACTAAAATAAGTGAAAAGTAAATTTAAAATAAAAATAATTCAGTATATATATATATATATATATATATATATATATATATATATATATATATATATATATATATATATATATATATATATATATATATATATATATATATATATATATATATATATATTATTATATATATATATATATATATATATTATATATAATATATATATATATATAAATATTAAATTTCTAAATTTATTTATATATTATTTATATAATTATATAATATATATATTCTTTTTTAATGATTTTTAAAATAACAAATTTTAGGATATTATATTAGATTATTTATAAGGCTATCCTTCCTTTAACAAACAGACATCAACTTTGATTTTTTTAATGGAACATGTATATTTTTCAAAATTTTGTTTCTAAATCATTCCAGATATAAACTAAATATATTATATATCTCTGTAGTTTTAAGAAAATTATTAAATTTCCAAACTTTACATTATTTGTTCAAAATGGCATAAACAAATTTTAATGATATTAAAAAAATATTGTATTTAATATTAATTTTTAAATCATATGTGATCATATATTTAAAAATTTTTACGGAATGCATTGAAAATTGATTTTCTAATAATGTTACTTCAAAAATTTAAATGCAACACCCTGTATATTTTTTTAAATTTGGATTGACGGTCATTCCTGATATAAAATCTGTATAATATCCTATACCTATCTTTATTAATTTTGAGAAAATGGGATTGAAGATGTCCAAAGACTGCACATTATGCAGTTATAGGGAAAAAATAAATGTTATGAAAAATTAATAAGCCTAAAATAATTCAGGCCGTCTCTTTGGAGCAATTTTGTTATTTTAATATAATTTTTTGCATTTAAGTAGTTATTTAAAAATAATTTAGAATTAAATTAAAAAATATTAAAGTTTCTAAATGTTTTTAACGTTTATTTGTTTTTATAACTGCATAATATGGGTCGTTTGGACCTCCCGATTTTTAAAAAACTAACAAAGATAGGTATAGGATATTATACAGATTTTATATCAGGACTGCCCCGTAGAATCCAAATTTAAAAAAATATACAGGGTGTTGCATTTAAATTTTTGGTAACATTTTGGAAAAGTCAATTTTGAGCACTTCCGGTAAAGCCGGAAGTAGTTTTATTATGACCTCCGAAGATAGAGTTTTGAAAAAAATTAAATTAAAAATAATTTTTATATCATTTATTTGTTTTCCCATTAAAACTGCATAATATGCGGTAGTTTGGAACTTTAATCGCCATTTTCTCAAAAACTAGCACAGATAGGTATAGGACATAATATACATTTTATATCAGAAATGATTCGTGAATAAATTTTAAAAATAAGGGTATTCCATTGAAAAAATCAAAGTTGATGTCGTTTCCGGTTAAACCGGAAGTGATAGAGACATGTTATAAATCAAACAGCATCTTATGATATATTATAGCATCCTAACATTTAAAGTATATGTTTTTATTCAAGAAAATAAAGGCTGGGTAGTGATTTGTTGTCACCCGGTATATATATATATATATATATATATATATATATATATATATATATATATATATATATATATATATATATATATATATATATATATATATTATATATATATATATATATATATATATTATTTTAAAATTTTTATTTTTTTAATAAATATATAAAACAGTTGCTTACTAAGCAATTTTCATTTAATTTATGTCAATTACGACGTTTCGGCCTGGAAGGGCCTTCATCAGGTATATATGTATTTTTTTTTATAACAACAAATTAATCTGCAATACAAAAATTTTACCTATACAATATATTAAAATTTAATCTTACCTTAAAACTAAGGGGTCTCTCACGAAAAACACTCATTTTTGTTGTTGTGTAATGAACATTTAAAACTTGAAGTGACAAACACTTAACATTTAACACAAATAAATATAATAAACGGTCTTCATTTCAACTATTTATTTTTTTTAATTATTATTTATTTTTTGATAGTTTATAGAACTACTAGCACCATCTTACCATTTTACCAATTTTTTGGTAATTTTATTAAGGAAGACCTAATGAAATAAAGCATATATTGAAAGTTGGATCAGTATTTGTTTTGGACCCAGCCAATATGTGATGCCCCTTAAAAATTTTGGGTTTTTTTTAGCGGCAAAAATCATTTTTATGTTTTACCTTTTAAGGGGGCCTTCCCGCGCCCTCCATGCGATAACCATCCCCCTTTAACAATTTTAAAGACCTAAATCGCGAAGCAAAATTTTAGTTTAAAGATAATCTTTGGAAATCAGATTTATCTAGCAATATATTTTTATTAGAAGAAAAAAGGATGACGAAATATATACAATTACCAATCAAACATGCAATGCATAAACCAATATTTCAGCAAAAAACGCGATGAGGGTTTTTTACTACATTAACTAACAACTTTTGCAACAGGATGAATAAAATTTAGAAAATATTTTAGACTGAATAAAGCAGATTTAGTTTTTCTTTTGACTTAAAAAAGACGATATAAGTCCGACCCAAACAATGTTAAATATCCAATAACCCAAAGGAAAAAATTAGCTATTGTATTAAGGTAAATCTTACAGGGTGTACCAAAATTTGATTTTACATTAATCTAAAACTTGAAGAGATACGAGGTCGTTAAATGAGGCAAAGTTGCGCAATATGATGCTAATCAAAATATTATAGAATTTCTAAAATTTTCAAGTACTTACTTTTGGAAAAACCGATTGCAATTTTTTTTATTTTTTTTGATTTATTTTTAATCGAGTAAAAAACTTTTTTAATTTATTGATTTTTTTGTTCAAAGATGTTTATTTTTTTTCCCACTTTCCTTTTTCCCTAATTTTTTTTTAAATCCCCATTTTTTTTTTAAAAACTTTAACCCAAAAAATTTTTTCAACAAAAATTTTTTTTTGGAATTTTAAAAAAATATTTAAAGGGGCAACAAAATTTTTTTGGGATTTGGGGAAAACAAAATTTTTTTTTGAAAAAAACGAAAATCAAATTTAAAAACCAAAACAAAGAAAAAACCCTTTTAAAAAATAATTTTCAATTTTTAAAAATTAAAAAAAAACCCAATTCCAAAAAAAAAACCCAAACAAAATAGTAAAAATGGTAATTTTTCGATTGAAACGATTTGCAAATAAATTTTTTAAAGAAACAACTTTAAAAATTTTGATTTTAAAAAGGGTTACCCTTTTATTTCCGGGAAGAAAATCCTTTGGGGCCTTGCCCCCTTTCAAATGTTTTTCATGTATAAACAATTTTCCACTATTTAACAAAACATTTAAAGAAACAATAAATATTTGTTCAGAAAAAGAGCCAAATAATATTTTTAATTAATTTGATATTCCCAGAAAATTTAACAAGTTTTCAATCCATACATTCTTTTTTTCACTTAGTATGTTCAACTTACCATATTTTGATCCATGAAACTCATTAATACTATTATTACTAATCAAATTGCTGCCAATTAGGACATCAAACACACCATTTTTTTCTTTTGTACATGGCAAAAATACGGAAGAGGGCTCCATTTTAGTGGAACTAAGCTCATTCAACAACTTTGTGGCATTGGCCATACCAAAAAATATATGATTTATTTTATTTTCCAGCTTCTGTGCCATTGCTTTTAAATTCGTAGACAATGGATTAACATTATTCAGTGTATATTTAAAATTTCGAAATAATTTCTAAAAAAAAACAACTTTTAAATACACTTTTTAAAAACTCCTAATAGAAAAGGAAATATACAGGGTGGTTCAGAAGTTATCTTTGACAATTTAGGGGTACACTGACCATGAATAACTTACTTGATATCAACCAAAATAAATTAATAAATGTTTCTAAAAGCTTTTTTTACAAAGCCTACTTAACTTAGTTGGGCCACTGGAGCGGTGAGTCTCGATATCCCATGGACTCGCATTACACTACCGACGCGCTTTTAATAATTGACAAGAATATAAACAGTAAATTTGCGTGTTATTTCTTGTTTTAGAGTAATCTGTTTGCTTTATTTGACTTTGATTGAAAGCTAAGTGTGTTTTTTTTTGTTTAAATATTTTTGTTTATGTTAAAAGTCGTCTTGACAACCAGACTTAGCGGGCAGAGTATGACTTAAGCCCATATAACTTTTTTTTAAAGGCTTTTTAAAATTTGAGGTTTTTCACATTTGTGACAGAAACAATAAATTTAGTAAATCAAAATTGGATTCATTAAACATAAAGTTCCTTAAAAGTTGGAAGACAACATTTAGAGCATTTGTTACAAAGTTTTTTTTTAATCTTATTGGCTCTGCCTAAAATAAACTGCTGTGCTAGTCCTTAATTTGTAACAAAGAAAATCATGCTTCTCGCCATTTGTGGCACAGAGTATACTTTTATTACGATTTTAATAACTTATTAAAAAAAAATTAAGAGTTATTATGCTTATTGAGTATCCTCTTTAACTTTTTATCATAAATTTAAAATCACCTTGCATATTTAATCAAAAGGGTGTTTACCATAGGTTTGTTCCAGCACGTCGAAAAATCGTCACCGAACGATCACGCTCATGCGCAGTGATTAAAGTGCGTTCCAACAGAGACGTGACGGTTATCGGACGATCCTGTTTGTGTACCAACAAAACTTGGGATCGTTTAGTTACGGTTTCAGAACGGTAATTTCGATACATGGCCTAAATTGAAAACTGTTTGGGTTAACTTGCGCATTGAACATCTTGGCACTGGATTTTTGATTTTTAACAGCCCTTCATGTTTATTGTTTCATACAGAGACCAGAGTTTATTAATCTTTAACAAACTCTGACAGAGACAAGTTTCATATTTCATCTTCATATGTTTACTGTTAAGGTAGGATTATGCAGAAAAGTTAATTTAATTTAAGTTAACAAAAATTAAGTTATTATAAATTAAGACATTTGTGTGAAAACATGCCAATCAGTTTAAAAATAACAAAAAAATTTAGCATACGTAGGGCAAATCATTGTTAATAGGGTTTTCGTGATTTCTATTTTATTAAATATTGTCTAAAAAATATATAATTTTGTTACATTTTTTATAATGCATGGGAAAGACGAGTTTCTGTAAGCCTATTTTTTATGTTATTGTGTGGGAGTTTAATTATTTTAAAAAGGAAACGTTTATTTCATTTTATGATAAGGTTAAAAAATTAAATTAAGTTAAGAAAGTTCAAAGTTGTTTATCTTTTTAACTTAACTTAATTTTTAATTTATGTGTATAATTCAAACCATTTGACCACATAATGTTTATCTTTTCTTGTGTGACTTTAACTTATTTTAACTTAATTTAATTTTTCTGCATAATCCTAACTTTATTTAGCGAATAGCGTGCAACATGCTTTAGCATTTCCTATTTCCTCGCTTGTTTAATTATTCAAAAGCATAAATTTTTACACCTCCTAAGCACATCATTAAATTTAATTATCTTTAAAGATGAGTGACGATATTATGAGTGATATTTGCTAACTTTGATCACAAAAATAATAAGTAGAAAGTAGGGTTATATTTTTAAAACAAAAAATTCATAAACTTTTGATTTGACAGTCCCAAAAACGATCCGCAAGGCGATCCAACGTTTGTACTTTTCGTACCGTCACGAAACTATTTTAAGGCCGCGCATGCGTCTAAGCGCACGAAAACACAGTTCAAAAACGATTTCGAAACGATACCGGATTTCTTGTTGGAACAAACCTCATATAAAAATACAACTTGCATCTTTACAAAAACTAAATGTACCAATAAATCAAAAAGTTATTTTTATTTTAATCTTTATTGATGTTACATACTCTACACGCCTGGCAAACCAGTTTCTTAGGTGCAGAGATTTTCAGTGCGATAAAAGGAGATGTCAATTAAATAGGCAAAGGCCTGAGCGAAATAAAAAGAGACAGAAAACTCTTTACCCTTTTTCCAGCCCAACAATAATTTTTATTTGCTTTGTAATATTTTAATAATTATATTAAAATAAAATGAATAATGTGTATTAACATATTTATTTTATTTCTCTAAAAAAATTTTTTTTTTTTTTAAAATTTTTAAAAAAAATTTTTTTTTTTAAAAAAAAAAGGGGGAAAAAAAAGGGGGGGTTTTTTTTTTTTTTGGGGGGTTTTTAATTCCCCGGGGGGGGGGGTTTTTTTTGGGGGTTTCTTTTTAAAATTTTTTTTAAAGGGAAAGGGAAAAAGGGGGGGGGTTTTTTTTTTTTTTTTAAAAATTTTTTTTTTGGGGGGGTTTTTTTTTCCCCCGGGGGGGTTTTTTTTAAAAATTTTTTTTTAAACCCCCCAATTTTTTTAAAAAAGGGGGGGGGGGAAGGGGGGTTTTTTTTTTTTGGGTTTTTTGATTTTTTTAAATTTTTTTTCCCCCCCTTTAAAAGGGGGAAATTTTTTGGGTTTTTTTTCCCCCAAATTTTTTTTTTAAAATTTTTTAAAATTTAAATTTTTTTTTTTTTTTTTCCTTTTTTTTCCCCCAAAAAAAATTGGGGAAAAAAGATTGGTTTTGAATTTTTTCCCCCTTTTTTAAAGGGGAAAAATTTTCCAAAACCCCCTTTTTTTTTTTTCCCTTTTAAACGGGGAAAAAAAAATTTAAAAATTTAAATTTTTTTTTTTTAATTTTTTAAAACCCCTTTTTTAAAAAAAAAATGGGGGAAAAAAAAAAAAATTTTTTTAAAATTTTTTTTTTTTTCGGGGTTTTTTTAAAAAAATTTTTTTTTTATTTCCTTTTTTTTTTTTTTTTTTTTTAAAAGGTTTTATTGGGGGTTTTTTTTTTTTTTTTAAAAAATTTTTAAAAAAAAATTTTTTCCCCGGGGTTTTTTGGGGGTTTTTTTTTTGCCCAAGGATTTTTTGGGGGGAAAAAGGTGGGGCCCTTTTAAAAAAAAAAAAACCCCCCTTTTTGCTAAAAAAAATTTTTTTAAAAAAAAATTTTTTTTTAATTTAAAAATTTTTTTGGGGGGGGGGTTTTAAAAAAAAAAAACCCCCTTTTTTTTGGGTTTTTTTTTGGGGGGGAAAAATTTGGGAAAAAAAATTAAAATTTTTTTTGGGTTTTTTGGGGGGAAAAAATTTTTTTTAAAAAGGGGGGGAAAAATTTTCCGGGGAAAATTTTTCCCCCCCAAAAAAAACCAAATTTGGGAAAAATTTTTCCCCCCAAAAAAACCCCTTTTAAAAAAGGGAAATTTTTAAAAAAAACCTTTTTTAAAAAGGGGCCCCTTTTTTTTAAAAAATTAAATTTTTGGGGGGGAAAAAAAGGGGGTTTTTTAAAAATTTTTTTTAAAATTTTAAAAAAAAATTAAAACCCCGGGAAAAAAAAAAAATTTTTTTTTTGGGGAAAAAATTTTTTTTAAAAAATTTTTTTTTTTTTTAAAAGGGGGGGTTTTTTTGGGAAAAAAAACTTTAAATTTTGGGGGAAAAAAATTTTTTTTTTTCAAAAAAAAATTTTTTTTTTTAAAAAAAAAAAAAATTTTTCCTTTTTAAAAAAAAAAAAAAAATTTTTTAAAAAATTTTTTTTTAAAAAAAAAATTTTTTTTTTTTGGGAAAAAAAAAATTTTTTTTTTAAATTTTTTTAAAAAAATTTTTTTCCCCAAAAAAAAAAATTTTTAAAAAAAAAAAATTTTTTTTTTTTTTCCCCTTTTTAAATTTTTTTTTAAAAATTTTTAAAAAAAAATTTTTGGGGAAAATTTTTTTTAAAAAAATTTTTTCCCCCAAAACCCCAAAATTTTAAAATTTTTTTTAAAAAAAGGGGGGGGGGGGGGTTAAAAAAAAAAGGGTTTTTGGGCCCAAATTTTTTTAACCCTTTAAAAAAAGGGGGGAAATTTTTAAAAATTAGATTTTAAAAAAAAAATTTTTTTTTTTTAAAAAAAAAAAAGGGGAAAAAAAAAAAAAATTTTCCCCCCCCTTTTAAAGGGGGGGAAAAAATAAACCCCTTTTAAAAAAAAAAAGGAAAATTTTTTTTTTAAAAAAAAAAAGGGGGGGGGAAAAAAAAAAAGGGGGGGTTTTTTTTTGGGGTTAAAAACCCCCCTTTTTTTTTTAAACCAAAAAAAACCCCCTTGGAAAAAAATTTTTAAAAAAATTTTTTAAACCTTTAAAAAAAAAAAAAAAGCCCCCAAAAAAAAATTTTTTTTCCCAAAAAAAAAAAAAATTTCCCCCAAAAATTTTTTAAAAAAAAGGGGAATTTTCCCCAAAAAAAAAAAGGGGGAAAACCCAAATTTTTTTTTTTTAAAATTTTTGGGGTTTTTTTTTTTTTTTTTTTTTTTAAAAAAAATTTTTTTAAAAAAAAATTTTTTTTTTTTTTGGGGGGGTTTTTTTTTTTGGGTTTAAAAATTTTTTAAAAAAAAATTTTTTTTTTTTTTTTTAAAAAAAAAAAATTAAAAAAAAAGGGTTTTTTTTTTTTTAAAAAAAAATTTTTTTTTTTAAAAAAAAATTTTTTTTTTTTTAAAAAAAAAAAAAAAAGGAAAAAAATAAAAAAATTTTTTTTAAAAGGGGAAACCCCTGAAAAAACCCTTTAAAAAAAAAAATTTAAAAATTTTTAAAAAAAAAAAATTTTTTTTTGGGGTTTTGGTTAAAATTTAAAATTTTTAAAAAATTTTTAAAAAAAAAATTTTTTTTTCAAAATTTGGGGTTTTAAAAATTTTTTTTAAAAAATTTTTTTTTTTAAATTTTTTTTTTTTTTAAAAAAAAAAAATTTAAAAAAAAAAAAAATTTTTTAAAAATTTTTTGAATGTACCCGCCCACACGCATCCAAGTGCACTCCAACGTCCTTTTCGGGGCCAGGAGGTACAGGCAGGGAGGGGCAGCTGCCCCCCATTAGAAGAGCGGTCGTTCGCTGGTAAACTGTAATTCTGACGAGATTCATAACTTGACGCTTCTTATAAAACCTAAGAAACTAATGGCCGGTTGCACCAAAAGTGTCTTAAGTAGACCTTTATTAAGGAGCTCTTAAAATTAAGGGTAACTTAAATTGTTTTCGCTTTCACCATTAGATTTTTATTGCAACTTAACTTAGAAAGATGGCAACGTTGCATCGTTCTTCTTTTTTATTGTTGGCCTTTACAACGCGAATAATCAGAATTAACCAGAGAAATAGAGAAGAGGAGAAAGCGCTTCAATCTGCGCGAAAAGTCTAATATAGGGCGCCGCCATGGTTGCTTTCGCTTGTCATTTGTCATCATTTGTGCTTGTCATGTCATAATCTTGTTTGTAAACAAAAATTTAATTAAAATGGTTTTTGGTGAATAATATTACGTTTTATGAATGAAATAAAAATTTTAAGATGAAAACATGTACCATTATTAAACAGTATACTATGCAGGTGAATAATTTGTATGAATTCAAAAATATTTATGGGTTAGAAGATTTTTTCTTGGTAAAAAGTTCAGAATATTGAAATCCTACATAATGTGTTTTTGAATTTTTTAGTAAGGATAAAGAACGCAGAATACGTTACAAATATGCATATAATATATATTACAATTTTTTAATGAAAAGGGCAAGAAGATCCAGGTGACTTGGCAGAAACGATAAATGGAAATGCTAAAATCAAAATACCAACTTGTTTACCCAAAAAAGCTTTAATAATTTTACCCAATAACTGCCGTGCTGTCTTTAGAACTCTAAAGTAAACATATCTTTTTAATGGATTCTTTAAAAGTCAAATAAAGGCCTCTGTTATTCAAAATTTGTGTACAGTATTTCACACTTTTTTATGTAAGTGCTCTTATCGAAGGTGTATTTCATAATTTGGTGTGTACAAAAAGTGTTAACTAATTCTAAATAACAACCAGACCTAAAGTTACAATAAGAGAATGTAGCAAAAAATGCATACAATATAAAAGGCATCCTAAAGAATTTCCCAGCGAGAACATGTAATATGGACAAATAACATTTTATTAAATAAAATAAATAATCAGTAAAGAAGTGTTTTATTTATACACTGTATTTTATGTCAAATGTTTTTTTTTGCATTAAAAAGTAAATTTACTTTACGAAATGACACTCAATAATACATGTAGTTGGCCCAATTGAACACCTTTATTTTATAAAAGGGTTGTTTAACAATATCTATAATCATATATCATCTTAAGCAGGTGATCATAAGTGAGTTTTTTTCTTACTAAAAAACATTATAAAAGAAAGGTCCTATATATTTAAAAAAAATACATGCTATATATTAATTTTTATATGCACTGTGATGATACTAACCTCTTAACTTATGCCACTCGTATTGTTTACCTATACCATTTTAAACAATGCTCAGGTCAGCTGCCATTCACATATCTTTTTCTTATGATACTGTTTTTTTCAATACTCTTTTGACAATTAATATTGTAAAATTGCAAACATAAATTTCTGTTTCCTGTTAAACTAATCTTATTGTATTTTATAATTTAAGATAATTTTTATCCATGTTTAAATATTGTACATCACACACACATTCTAATTGAACAAATTATTTCATAATAAGTTTATATTTAGGCAGCGGCAGAGACAAGTCGAATGATTAATATGTGGCAATTGCCAATACTAAGATACCATAAAATAGACACAATCATGGGCAAGTTCACACTCTCCCTCTGAGGAATAGAAAAGTGACATTCTTACACTTAATCCGGTAGGTTAGTTTGCTTAAACTATTGGGTTAACAATAAAACAAGATATTTTTATTAATAGGTTTTATTGGCCATTAAATGGAATCAACTTGGTTAACTTATTTCTTATTCTTTCCCCTTGAATAGTTTTGGTATGGTGTTTCGCCATGGAATTGGTGATAATTGGTGGGTACTTGGGGGGAAATGCCCAAGGGTAGTAAACTTAACAAGGAGTGCTCGATTTTTACTATTTGTCCGCAGATATAGGTTATGTTTGGACGTCACCCGTTTGCCCATTTTGCCCAGAAGGCAGATTTATTTTATTAATTTTTGTTAAATATTCAACTTTTAAAAACTATTTTGGATATGTACTTACTATTAGAACTGTAATGTATAATATTTTTAAAAAATTAAGACTTTATATTACTTGTAAACAAAACAAACAGGCAAACAGATTACGTCACAAATACCGAATTGACATTTAAATTGGTTTATATGGGCTTAAATGGGATCGAGCACTCCTTGTTAGGTTTATTACCCTTGGGAAATGCCATCCAAAAAAAAGCAAAGGTATAAAATTTTGTCCTAAAATTTTTCCTTGTCCTATATGTTCATTATCCAGGAACTGTTTTAAACAAATGTATCTGCTAGCTGACCAATTGTTCATTTGCAGTATACTCAACCATTTTTTAACCAAAACATCCTCTTTTGGAAATCTAAAATTAAAATATTACATGTAAATTTTGTTGCGCCTGCAAGTATGCAAAAAGCAAGAGGCCTAAACTATTATAATGTATGTTATCTTATAAAATTACAATTAAACTATTTTAGCTTTAATTTTTCAAGGTTTTTATTTACCCAATAAAATATTTTCACTATATAAAATTGGGTACTTACAAACGAAAATATCTTCTGCTGTACTATATCTTCTGGAACACCCTCTCACGCAACAAGACATATTTCATTAAACTAAATTAAAGCATTATAAATGGAACACTTAACTAAAATAAAACGAAAGATACCAAGCCATTGTTGAAGCCAAATCTAATCCAAAAAGTAAACAAAACATTTACGAAAAAGTCTTGTTTATTCGACAACCCCTTTTATTCCATGAGAACAACAAAGAAAACAAAACAAATGTCAATTTTGATTTGACAAGTAGAAGCAACCATGGCGGCTCACATGCCGTCCTCGTAAAATTGGTTGCGCAGTGGTCGAAGCGCTTTCTCCCCCCTTCTATTTCTCTGGAATTAACTGATATTAGATCTTTTCTTTTTTAGCTTGTGTCGCTTGTGTGTCATTTAAACGATAGAAGTAATCCGACTTGAATCTTTATAAATAATTAAAACTTTATTTTATTTTTTTCATTTCATAGACATTATAATACAAAATCAGTAGTTAGTTTGGGATTTTTTATTGTAAAATTAATAACAATATGGAAAAAAAGAAGATCAAGGGCGCCTTTCTTTACGGCCATGGAAAGGGAATAATTATTGTCAATATGAAATATAAACACAAATACATCATTTAAAAAAAACTTTTATTATTTTATATGAACAAATTAAATATTCCTAATTTACAAGTAAATACTTAAAATTTAAAAGCTAATACAAACTTGTCATGTTTAAACTAAAGCTCATCTTCGATTTGCTCAAGTAAGCTGAGCACTGTGGGTTTCGTTAATTTGAACCTTTTGAAAAATGTAAGATTACCCATCTCGTCAAAACAGTTCTTTTTAAAAATAACAGAACAATGTCCAAAAAATAAAAAAAGGTAAATAAATCTCAAAATTGCCATAAGTAATAAAAATTCACTGTTTCTACATTTTTCTTGGAAATCTAATTTACATCGCATTTATAATATCACAATCCAAAACACCATTGTTTAAAAACTTCGTTTTTACATAATTTTTATCAAATTAATTATTTGAAACTGCAAACAAACGAAAAATAAATAAACAATAAACAAAATATTTGTCAAATGTCAACTTCAAATTACTTAAGGGATCATTAAGTACAGGAAATCCTACACTTAAAGTTAAGGGACCATTAAGGACCAATTTCAGCTGGTGCAAGAAACCTTTGAAACTTAAGGGGCAGTTAATGCTTAAGAACAACTTAAGTGTCGCAAAAAGTGTTGGTGCAACCGGCCATAACAGGCCTAAAATCTGACTTAAAAAATGTCACTTATAAGGGCAAGGGTAGCGTAGTTTTTTTGTTATAGTAAAATGAATAATAAAACGTTTTGTGAAAACCCAAAAAAAATTTAAACAAGTAGTAAAGAACCCTAAGTATAGGAGCGGAGCAAGTTGGCGGGATGCGGGGTGAGAGGGGAGGCAACTGATCAGCTAATGTTGTGCGCCTTCATCGGTCGTCGCTCGCATTTATTTAAGCTATTTCTGATTTTTGGCTTGGGTGAACTTTAGCTCTATTTTTAAACAGCAATATTTTGATATATTTTTTTTTTCGATTATTTGTTACACCATAATAAAACACATTTTTATTTTTCACTCACATTATTACAAAATAAAAAACATTCTCTATTTTCCATACAAAATATACCTACTAAAGTTATATGGCCGACTAACATGAAAAAGGTGAGAAAGAATACCTTCAAAAAGAGAGGATACGATGTCGTTTTGTTTACGATTTCCTTCTTAAATAAGCAATGTTGCCGGATGTTTTCTAATAATTTTTTATTATTAAGGGTTTTTTTTTCCATTTACCAGAAATGAAGTTTTTTTTTATAGAAAAAACTAACCAGAACTAACAAACCACAACTTCCAAACTATTACCTAGTTCTGGTTACTTGTCGTTAGGTTTTCCTCGTTAAATTATAAATTTTCTTTATCATAAATGATCCTTCGAACAAAATAATAAAATAGTCTGATATATTAATTTTTTGATTTTTTTATAGGCAAAAATAGAGTGAACTTCACTTCCAGATATTTACCTTATTTGATTTTTTTTTTTTTTATAATTTGTGTATTTTTATTTAATCCATAATAATTTAAAGCTAAATTTAAATCATTTTTTTTAATCCGACAACGTCGCAAATCCTGGCTTTTTACTTAACCTAAAAACCGACTTTTAATTTCACTCTTCCCTGCAAAAATGCATTTTTCGTATTTTTTCTTATTAAAATCTACTAAACAAAATGTGTTTTTTTATCTGTAATATTTATTTCTTTCAAATCGAATGGAGCTAAACGACACCAGACACCTGATTTTTATATATTTTTTTTAATTACTATTAATCCTTAATTTATTTTATTTTAAAAACTAATTATGTTACTTTTAAAAACTAGTTATTTATTTACTTACGGACCATTTAGCATCTTGATATTGCAGAATAATAGCAACATTTTCCACTTTGGCAATAAAATGAATTATTTTATGTAAAAAAATGTGAATACAGGTTTATTGCTAAAAAACTAAACTTTATTTGTTTCACAACTACAACACTACAATACATTTACAATTGCAACAATTAAATAAAATACAACTGAATTTTTTACATTTTGAAATAGATATGGAAGAAAAGAACACAGTACTTAGTGGTATTATTTAATAATATTTTGTGGTATACTAGATTTCATACAAATCATTTAAGCATTAAAATCCTACTTAATACAAACACAAAAATTTCATTTATAGTTTGTTAGCAGCCCTTGCGAGATAAAACAAAGAATTAGATCTCGTGTTCTTATTTGGTACTCGAAAGTTTAACTTACTTCTAACTACACAATCTAAACAAAAACTTCTTCAGTGCAAGGTAGGTTTACATCAGTTAATTTTAAACTTGTAAAAGGCAAATCTAAAAAATATAAATTATATTTTAAAACATGTCTTTTTCAACATAATATACCAAGTAATTGGTAGATAAGTATCCAAAAAAAAAAAAATTAAATACAATTAAAGAATGAAACTAACTTAATAAATGTATAAAATAATGGGAAAAAAATATTAAATACACATTCTGAAGGTACATTAATGCATATACCTAAAGTTGATCAGTTCTAGGTATAAGCAAGTCAATATTGACTATTTACTTTCTTGACAACAAATAACTATAATTAAAATCACACAAAAATTTCAATTTACTTACTAATAACTGTGTAACTACATTCAGAGTTGTGAAGAGTCACTGGTGGACTTAAAAACCGTGTTTGTGTTATCCGAGGTATAATAATGCAAACTGAATGGAACTGCTACAATAAAAAATATTTGTTAGTAATAGCAGCATTAGGATATATCATATTTTTCACCTTACCTTCTTTTATTAATCGCCTTTTTCCTTTTTGCTCGGGATCTCATAATCACCGCTTTTGCAATTTTTCTGGAATATAAAAATCGTCTTTTTTAACGTGCTCCGAGCAAATAACAGAATTCTTATGGGAAACACAACTTTTTGGTCTATTGCACACTAAGGACTAATTAAAACTACAAGACTAAACACTACCAAAAACAATATAGTAAAAACAGTCAAAACCAATAAAATATTAACTCTGTACACAAATATTTTCAACTGTAAAAATAACCCCATATAAAAACTTCGACTTGTGGCACGACTCTGTCCACAGCTGAGAATGCTAGTAACTTTTAGAGTTACCCGACAGAGCCGCCAACATAAGCGACCCTTTTCACACCCTCACGTCTTGGACTTTTGCTATCCCCCATTCTCGACGATGTCATAACCCCTTTAGATTAATAGTCTCTGGTTTGAACTTAAAACTTAAGAATGCAGTGCTGTGAACACCGTGGTGAAAGCAGCAGCATTTTGCTACCGCTCCGACAGGGCTAAAGCGAAAAAAAGATACCGGTGCTGACCGAGCTAACAACTTGTGTGGGGGTTTTTCCCTTTCTAAATAAGTAAGTTGAGCATAAATTTAAAAATAGCAGTAGAATTTTGTTTAAAAAAAAATTGCTTTTGTTTGATCCTTCATTGCATCATCCATTTCTTTTTTCTTTTTGCTGCGATTATCATAGATAAAACTGAGTTAGTAATTAATTTAGCTATGATTGAACCAGGGGATCCCTCCCCCGTTCCAAAAACAACCACTAAAATTACAATTTCTAATTTAGATAAAAATAATAAAATCAGTGACGATAAGCAAAATAACGTCAGGCATGAGAATTCCAACATCGATATCAACAAAAAAGACGAGAAAAACAAACCATTTTTTATTCGAAGCGATACTGGACCTTTTACGGTTTACCTGGAATCAACCGAGATAGGGAACATTAACATCGGAAAATTAATAATATAAAAAAAGCGCGAGATATTTTTTAAATTTTAAAACCCGAGGGATGTTAAGAAAATAAACAACAAGGGGTTAAACCGAATTTCAGTAGAATTTTTGTCTTATCAAGCGGCAAATAACTTTCAATAATAAAACCCTTTTAGAAAAGGGATACAAAATTTATATACCCTTAACTTTGTCACTTGTAAGGGAATAGCGGGAGGTTGACATAGACAATAGTGAGGAAGAAATTTTAAGCTCGTGCAAGGCTGAGAGTAATATTGAAATTCTTAACGTTAAGAGGCTAAATAGAAATATTTTTAAAGATAATCTAGCAGAGTACGTCCCAACAGGTACGGTGCTTTTACTTTAAAGGGGTCAGTTACCGAGATACATCTCCTTTATAGTCTAGCATACCCGGTGATAATTATACTACTCTCCGGTTACTCAGTGTTTTAGGTGCTTACGCTATGGTCATATTAGGAACAACTGCAAATCCACTAAAGAAAAATGTTATAACTGTAGTGGTGATAAACATGTAGAGGAGGGGGAAGAATTTAATTTGAAACCAAATGCTTATTGCAAAAATTCTCACAAATCTACTGCAAAACAATGCCCGGAAGATACCAGGCAAAAAATATTAAAGAATTAATGGCGTTTGAAAATCTAACTTTTTACGAAGCCAACAAACCTGTAGAAAAACTATGAAATTGAAGGAGACTTTATATACAACCCAGCGGATTTCCCAGTTGCAAAACAGAGACATACGATAGAACGGGTGAACCCAAAAGTCAAATCTTGCCATAAACCCAAATGAAAGGAGGAGTTATAACTTTTCAAATAACCTTCTAAACGGTCATACACTCAGGTAGTTTCCAACCACGGAAACAAAAGAAGAATAATACAAAAAGGATACGACAAAAACCATGATGAAAACCTTTACTTTCCGAACTCAAGACCCAGCAAACAAATATCACTTTCACAACCCTCAACTTCAATTTCAACACAATCATAATCAAGAAAGGATTACTCCTTGCCTCATAGTGCCTTTCAAAATAAACCAAAAAATAACTTTCAAAATTTTTGATTTTAAAGAAATAATAGAATACATCTTTAACACATCAGAGGAAACAGGCAGCCCTTAAAAATTATTATGTCCCAACAGGATATACAAGCCTACAGGGACATGGACGGAGTCAGACTCTGCATAACCTCAACAATCATAGGACTAAATATTAAAACAAGTTTAAAAATAATTCAATGGAATATACGTAGCATTAAATCAAATAGGGACAATCTAAACTGCTTAATCTTATAAAGAAGACCCAGACATCATAATGTTAAATGAAACCTGGTTAAAACAAGACTATAACTTCAATTTAAGGAACTACAATGTTGTAAAGGCAAGATAGAGAGGATGGTTATGGTGGAGTCGCAACATGCATAAAAAGAAGCTAATATTTTTAAAAGTAAAACTTATAACTCGAAAACGTACAGTTTTAGTCATCAAGATAGGGGAACAATATTTTATCAATATTTATGTAAACCTACAATCCCATGTTACAGCCAACCTTTTGAAAACATGTTAAAAAATTTAAATTTAGATCACAATCACAATGGGGGACTTTAAATCTCAATCATCCACTGTGGATACAACCCCAGTGAATGCAGGGGGAGAGTGGTAAGTGAGCTCTTACTTGAAAAGATCTTACTTTAATGAATGATGGCACAGCCACCCTATTTCACAACTCAACTAATTCAAGTGCAATCGATCTAACAATTGTAGCAGCCAGTTGGCACTTGGGCCACTGAGGTGTACTACAAGACTGTGGAAATAGTAATCACTTCCCCACTTGCTTAGTGCTAAACTCCAAAAACAACTTATCGCTTAACGATAATACAGCCACCAAACATAATATTAGAAATTTCCCACTTAGCTGATTGGGACTCCTTCCATGATAGAATTATGTTAGAATTAGTGAACAAGAACGAAGAGATGGAGTATGAAGAGCTTTTTAAGTCCATTGACTTAATAGCCGATGACACAATTCCCCTGAAGAATTCTGTTCCAAAAAGAAAAAGGGATATGGTGGGATAATGAATGTTCCTCATGGATTAAAGAGAGAAAACTCTCCCTAAAGAGATTTGGATCAGAGGCAAACATGGACAACTACATAGCAGCCAAAAAAACAATTGTCCTCACAAGGAAAACTAAGAGAAAAAAAAGAAATAGTTTTAAAAATTTTGTGAAACACTTCAACAGAGAATCCAATATAAAATATGTCTGGAACAAAATTAAAAATTCCACCACAAAACAATAACATTCCCCTATCCCAGACGATATCAAAATTCAAATATTAAAAACATCTATACCACAAATTAATCCTACATTTAAAATAAGGCAAATTCCGGAATCTGAGACAGTGGAACCTTTTACTATGTACGAACTAAATTTCGCACTGGCCAATAAAAATCTTTCAGCAACGGACTTGATAACATACCTACGCACTACTGAAAACCTACCTCAACAAGCTAAGAAGATACTAATCTATAATTTCAATAATTTTTTAAAAGGCAAATGTATTCCAGATGAATGAAGAAATTTAATATCATAAATTTGTTAAAGATAAACAAAGATCCATTACTTCCAGAAAGTTATAGAACAATAATTTATCTTCCTGCTGCTGCAAAGCATTAGAAATCATGATCAAGAATCGTCTGACTGGTTCCTGGAGAAAAAACTAACTTTTTCCAATCAAATTTCAGGATTTAGACGGGGCAGAGGAATTCAGGATAACATAGCACTCATAACTTCTTACGTATTAGACGCTTTAGTTCTTCTGAATCAGTCTTGGCAGTTAGTCTAGATATAAAAGGCGCTTTTGATAATGTTAAACTATATATTATACGAAATTATGATTAAACTAAAAATACCAATAACCATGTGTAACCTAAATTCCAAATATTAAAAAATAGGTTAATGTATACTAGAAGCAACGATGGATCACTACTGGGCCCTCTTACTTGGCCAATAGAGGAATCCTCAAGGATCACCTTTAAGTACAGTTCTGTTCAACATATATATCCTGGAACTTTTCCAAAGCTCCTGGGACAAAGTAGAATATTGGGATATGCGGACGACCTTATTGTTTTTACCAGGGGTTCTAACAGGGGTCAACTTGCAGAAAGGATCAACGCTTCCATACTAGGCCTTAGTGACTATCTACAAAAAGAGAGCTTTTTTCTGATAATTTGGGGGAAAAAGTGAGGCAATATGGTTTACTAGGGGGGGTCGTAAGTTTATACCCCAGAAATTAAAGGGAAATAAAATCATTATCCCGTTTCCCCAAAAGATTAAAATTTGGAATAATTCCCGCACCAACATTTAAAATGGGATATATGTGGAGTAATATAACGGCCAAAGCAAAAAAGTCCTTAAAAAATATTAAAGGCAGTCTCTAGAGTTTGGTGGGGTGCAGATCCTGCAACCTCTCACTATCTTTCACGGCTTGGTTGTAGCACAACTGGACTATGGTGCAATGTTCATTAGACCAGCGAGCAAGAAATGCCTGAATAAAATGGAGGTGGTCTTTTATCAGGACTACGGACATGCCTAGGATGTATGGGGATCAACACCTAGAGCTGCACTTTTAGCAGAGGCAGCAGTTCAGGACCTAGATACTAGAAGAAACATCATGGCTGCAAAATTTTTATCCAAAGTGATAGGGTTATACCACCATCCATTACCCAAAATATTGCTTTCACTCCGAAGAAAAATGATATCAAAGCCAAATTTTTTGGAAAACAACAACATACCATACCTAGTACAGGCTGTAGAAAAGTTCTTTTCCTTATTGGAATAAAATTTATCAAAGCCCAAACTTTCCATGTTACGAAATCGACCTTAACTACATAATAAAACCCCAAATTTAAAAATATAGATTGTAAAGTCGGAAAAAGCGATTCTGCAATTAAAGAAACATTTCTATCAGCCGTAGAACCTATAAAAACAATTTTACATTCATCTACACGGATGCTTCAAAAAAGGTCACAAGGTGGGCTTGGGAATAAACATACCGGGGATTGAATAAAAAATTCGCCAGCAGGCTCCAGACGCTTGGTATTTGCAAAGCAGAAATCTTGGCAATACATGAGGCGGTAAAATTCTCAATAACAAAACAACTATCCAAAGTCATAATTTTCAGTGACTAAAGAGCGCCATCCAAGGGGTCAACAAAAGCCTACTTGATTCCTCAGCAGACTACTGGTCTTTAAGAACAAAAAGACTTATATTGGCCGCAAAAAGAAAAGAGGCTTCGATATCCGCCTAGCATGGATTCCGGGACACTCCAACATAACGGGCAACACGGAGGCAGATTCTCTAGCAATATCGGTAGAGTTTTGAATGTCCCAAAAGCAAAGCCGGACGTTAAAGAAATATTTAACGATATTAAACAAAAAAGAGAACTTATTTAAAGTTTAATTGGCGGACTCTATAAAAAATTATCAGTACTCCAGGTGCAGGAAAGCTCGTCAAAAAATGGTTTGTGACATCCCCAAAAACCGAGAAAATTACTACTTTAATAAGAATGAGGACGGGCCCTGCCGACCAAAAACCTTATTCAAATTAAACTTGAGAAAGATCCTAGATGTGACTGCGGTGGTATGGGGATTTGAATCATTTTCCCCAGAATGCCCCATCAATATTATCCCCATTGATTTACCAAACTCAATTGACTGAATTTTAAACCCGCCAATAAAATGTACTCCGTGCTGACAAAACCCTTTAATGAAAATAGCATAAAGCAATAATGTTTTTTCAAAATTTAAAATATCAGTTTATAATGCCCAATTTAGAATCCCCCTAAATTTTTCCCTTTTCCCCTCCGCTGTGCATGTGCAATACCCTGCTACCTTTATTGTTTTACTAACCATCTCTTTATATTCTTAAGCCGTAGCCAATAATGTTACAATGCTACAACGTTACAGCACTTTTTAGAATACAAGAAATAATCAAGTTTTTTTCGCATGGTCCAGAGCCAGACACAACTATTTGGTTTCCAAATCGAGCTGGCAATTGCCGAGCAAACGCCAAAACAAGAAAGAAGCAAGCAACTTAAAATGAACAATGAACCAATAAAATAAGGTTAATAAAGCGTTATCTTATCATTATTTTCCCATATCAATAGCGCGACAGTCTTTCGTATTTTGTGGCGACAGTTCGTATAAAATACGTACATCATAAATACATGTTCAGTTAATTTTTAATGGCGAAAATGAATAAAACTCTTATACTACCAGAAGAAATTTTACAATATCAAATATGTACAGAGTGTAAGAAATATCTTTCTTGTTTTGTTAAGTCGTATTATTCTGGGCAAGTGAAATGTGGCCGATGTGTGCAAGATAACGATGGTGGGTCACCTTCATATATTGAAAAAGTTATTAAAAATGTACTATTTCCTTGTATCAATAGGTAAGCAGATAAATTACTATGGTCAGAGACAAACAACCAATTAGTGAAAATTAATTAAATTTTTTTTTGAAGTGTTCTATTAACAGGCAACCACAAAACTATTTAATAGGGAAAATGTCAATAGGGGGGATTAATTTTAATTTAAAACAATTATATGATTATTAATTTTTTATATTTTTAAAAAAACTTAAAATAAAACGTAATGAAGTAATTTTTAATCGTATTAAATATGAAACATTTTAAAATAAAACAAGGGAAAATACTTTTAAAAAAAACTGAATTATTAAATTGAATTTACCTATAATAATTTTGTCCTAAAACAAACAAATTTAGTCTATCGAACGAAATTATAGTTTCTTTATTATCAAATATTAACAAATTTTCGCACCAATTACGCCAATTCTTTCTACTTCCTTAAAGTATTTAAATTTAAAAAATTAAAAACCATCGGAAACCCAAAATTGCTTTTCCCATAATAATGAATTTTAATTTTAAAACGATACTACACAAAAAAAATTAATATCAAGAATAGAAATTTTCCATCAAGTTCGACTTTTTTAGAAATATTCTATAAACCCCACCAATAATAACAGCAAAAAAAAAATTAAAACGTAAAGAATAGGCAAACTAACTAACTAACCACAAATTTAACCCAAAAATAAAAATGACCCCAAAAAGTAAAATAGTGACTGTCGACTAAAATACTGAAATCAAAAGCCCAAATAAAATAATTCAAATTTTATCTTCCCGGGAAAAATTCGTTATTTCAAACAAACCGATTCGGGGGGAAATCGACGGTCGGCGGCCGGCGCAATATATCGAATATCAACTGGCGGATCGGGCAATGTTTCATATTTAATATATTCCCAATATGAAATCTTCGAATACGAATATTCAATTTGAAATCATCCGAATATCCTATTTAAATTTTAAAATATATATATATATATATATATATATATATATATATATATATATATAAAAAACTGGAAGGTTATTAGGGGTTCGGTCTTTATTGTTTATTCAATTTCGGTCAAGATTTTACATTTTTTTTATTTATATATATATATATATATATATATATATATATATATATATATATATATATATATATATATATATATATATATATATATAATATATATATATATATATATATATATATATATATATATATATATATATATATATATATATATATATATATATATATATATATATATATATATATATATATATATATATATATATATATTAAAATATATATATAATATATATATATATATATATATATATATATATATATATATATATATATATTTAAAAAAATATATATATATATTATTATATATTATTATATATATATATATATATATATATTTTATATATATATATATATTTTTATTTTTAAAATATATATATATATATATATATATATATATATATATATATATATATATATATATATATCTGTACCTGAGAGCCAAACTGTATTAACCC